>PVJH01049526.1:0-10299 GCA_004026705.1 Nesogale talazaci | reverse complement strand
ACATGCTTGACCTGGCTACAGGCCGAATATGCCTGAACTCTGTTGCAGTTTGTTGCCTGGGGTTTGTAGTTTGTCGCCTTTGTAACTGTAAACAGCCCTGGCCTCTGAAGCCTGACTTGCAGCTGTGCTGCCATTCACTTGTTAATTTTGAAGATCACGATATGCTAATTGCCTAAGCTTGCTTGCCCTATAAAACTGGTTTACTTCTCACAAATCAAAAAAAAAAAAAAAAAAAAGAACCCCACCCCATCCCAGAAAAGATGTAACTACTGACACAACACATGTATGTATGTATGTATGTATACATTATGATGAGTGCTGTATGAGTCCCCAATAAAATGAATTAAAAAGAAAAAAAAAGAAGCAGATTAACAAGCTTGTCTCCCAAGGCCTATCTGGAATTGAACTTGAACTGTCAACCTTTTGGGCTGGTTGTTGAGTGCTTAATCATTTGACCCCAATCTCCCATTTAGACCTTACTCTTTCAATGATCATTTATAATGTTCAGTGTATAAGTCTTGGAATTTTTTGTTATATCTATTCTTAGACATTTCATTCTTTTCCATGCTGTTATCAATGGATTGTTTTCCTAAGTTAATTTTCTGATTTTTCAGTGCTTAGGGATAGGCATGTTGATCTTGTCACCTAAACTTGTTAATCAATTCAAATAGGTGGTTGGGTTTTTGTTTGTGTGTGCATGTGTGTGCATGTCTTCCTTAAGCTTTCCTAGATATAAGAACATGTCATACATAAATGAAAATTTGTTTGCTTTTTTTTTCCTTCAATCTATGTGCTTTTATTTCCCCTGCTCCTACCTGTTCTGGGTAGACTCTCCAGTACAATGTTGTATAAAAAGGATGACGGTGAATATTCTGGTCTTAGTGTAGATACAGTCTGGCACCATTAAGGACAATATTAGTGTGGGATTTTCATAGGTAATTCTTATCAGGTTGCTGAAGCTCCTGTCTATTCCATAAAACATACTAATTGGACAGGAACTCCTTTGAGAGTGAAAATGGGCCCTATTAATTTTTGTTAGGGGGGGAAAAGAGATGTAAATCGGGGTTTTCCCAAGCAAACCAGAATAGATTAGTGTTTTTTTTGGTTTGTTTGTTTTTTGGGGCATCACTGCTCTCCCGTGGTGGAAGTAGGAGGCCCAGCCCCACTGCTGGAATTGAACCTCCGTCCCAGTGGGCCGCAGTCCTGCGCACAACCACTACGCCACCGGGGCTCAGCCCTAGATTAGTGTTTTTAATGAAACAAAATAAACAATAAAAATTCTTTCAAATTTTCACAGGTTTGCTTAATTTTCTTGACTTTACACTCAGATCAAAGTCCTGCCAATATTTCTTTCCATTGATCTAAAATGATAATAAAGGGCAAGTGCTTTGTCAATAAATTACTTTTCCACATAGGAGGTGAAAAAAAACAAATCACAAGATTTAAAAAATGATAAGATGTGTGTCTGTTCATTTTTTGTTCCAGACAATTGCATTTGGTTTTAGTGAAACGACCTAATTCTAAAGGAGATCAGAGAACCCCTGTTTAATTTCCATGGGTAACAGTTTCAGTTTCTAACAAGCAAATTATAAAAAGCTTAATTGGGTCTGTACCTGAGGGATGTGAACTCTGACTGAGATGTTGCAAAAAAAGGCAGGGGAGGCAGTATCTGACACTCCCACCCCCCATCTGCTACACAAAGGAGACTCCACCTCTTCACCAGCCCAAGGCGGATGGCCACCAGGCAGTGGCCAGACAGGCCCCCATCCTTCAGCCTTCTTTTCTCTGACACCAACCATTCTTCCCAGGACTCCATGCCTTTCCATGGGGTTTGATAATTCCTTGTAATGGCCACCCAGCATTCAGAGGCAATGCTCATAGCTAAAGGGTTCTACTAGGGAAGTTCACGGGGTACCACAAGCCAGCATCAGACAACACAGAGGATGCAGTCATTGGTCCACAGAAGCAACAGTCAAGTCTCTCTCCCGTCCTCAGCCTCTCACCCACATGCTCCCATGGTCCCCACCTCTATGCTGCCCTGCTTCACAGTCTCTGAGTCTGAGGGATGCGCCTTTGTTCAGTCTCAGGGTCTTCTTGCCTCAGCCTCTGGTTGAGGCTGGCTCCACTGCTCTGTGCTAGGGTCTCCATGCCATAGTCCTTGGCGCCTCTCGTCTTGGCCACCACTACTTCACACAGAGATCTCAAATGCATTCTCTTGGTGATTCGCGTTTCTTGATGGGCCTACATTTTCTATCTTCCTGTTTTCCAGTCTCATAGCTAGGGAATGGTGACTAAAATGGACCAATTCGCTTCTATTAGTATTTCACACACCCTATTTGCATGGTCCCAGCCAATCATTGGGTGGGTGTTACAGAATTAAGAATTCTCACTAGAGGAAAGAACTAGGAGGCAAAGAATATTTATAGAGGTCTAAATACAGGCATGTACATATGTAAATATATTTACATATGCTGATGGGGAAAGAGAGCTAGGTGCGTGTATTTATAGGTTTAGTATTAAGGTAGCAGATGGACATTGGGCCTTCACTCAAGAACTCCCTCAATGCAAGAATACTTTGTTGTATTACTTTGTTCACCTGCCCACATGATCACTGAAGACAAAGCAGGTGAGTAAGCAAATGTGAAGAAAGCTGATGGTGCCCAGCTATCAAAAGATACAGCATCTGGGGTCTTAAGGCTTGAAGATAAACAAAGCAGCCATCTAGCTGAGAAGCAACAAAGCCCACATGAAAGAAGCACACCCGCCTGAGTGATCATGAGGTGCCAAAAGGGTCAGGTATCAGGCATCAAAGAACATAAAATCATATCATTGTAAATGAGGGAAAGTCCATCTGTAGGCAAATGGACATCCCCTTACAGAAGGGTCTCGGGGAGATGAGCCAGTTAGGGTACAGTGTAGCAATGATGAAGCATACAACTTTCCTCTAGTTCTTTAATACTTCCCCCCGCCCCCATCATGATCCCAATTCTACCTTCTAAATCTGGCCAGACCTGAGGAGGTACAGTGGTACAGACAGCCACTGGAAACACAGGGAATCCAGGACAGATGAACTCAAGACCAGTGGTGAGAGGGACAATACTGGGACCGTGGAAGAAAGGTGGAGTAGAAAGGGGGACCCAATCACAAGGATCTGGATATAACCTCCTCCCTGGGGGACAGACAACAGAAATGTGGGTAAAGGGAGATATCAGACAGTGTAAGACATGACAAAATAATAATTTATAAATTATCAAGGTTTGTGAGGGAGGGAGGCGGGAGGGAAGGGAAAAGTGAGGGACTGATACCTAGCATTCAGGTAGAAAGAAGTGTTCTGGATGATGATGGCAACAAATGTACAAATGTGCTTGACACAATGAATGACTGGATTGTGATGAGTTGAAGGAGCCCCCAATAAAATGATTTTTTTAAAAAGAAAGAAATTTCATGTCACCATAATTGTTTTCTAGTTTACTGAGTTACAATAGTTTTCATTTAATATATCTTTTACACTTTGTAACTCTGAAGGAGAAAGGTTTTTTCCTTTTTAAATAAGAATCTAAGACTCAAAGCTATGTTAAATGGTTATATTCAGCCCAGTATTATTTTGGCTCAAGCAGATATAATAACTTTTAAAATCATAGTGAGGGGGCTGAGCCCTGGTGGCGTAGTGGTTGTGTGTGGAACTGTGGCCCCCTGGCTTGGCGGTTCATATCCAGCAGCAGCTCTCCAGGAGCAAGGCTGGGCCTCCCGCTCCCACCAGAGGGGCAGTGATGCCAAAAAAAATCATAGTAAGGGGAACATTTTCTTCCAAAACTTCTAACTATTGCATTTTGTGTCTGAGGAAAGACAGAATTTGTAGGCGAAAGCTAAGAACAAGATATCTGTTGGGTCTCTACACCCAAATCAAATATGTCGCCTACAAGTTAAGTCAGAAGAGGCCGGGTAACCCTACGTGTTACAGAAAACTGCTCCAAGGGTTTTCTTGGCTGTCATGTCTAGAAAAGCCGATCGCAAGGCCCTTCTTCCAAGCACTTTAGGAAAGTCATCTACTGCAAGTCATCGCTGCCAGGCGGGGAATCTATTTTTATGCACAGTATGTTTTGAACAGGTCTATAAGGATATCCAATCCAAAGTTAGTAGTCCTTTCTTGGTTTTGCCCAAAGTATTGCTATGCTGACTTTCGGCTTGGCACTCGTTTGGATGTTCCTCTGGGTCCCCTGGAGGGCAACGCAGTCATCTGTCACCACGGAAGCACGCCTACTGGGAGAGAGGGAGGGAGCAGGCTCCCCTTTCTTGGGGACGGGCCAGGTGACCTCAGTCTGTGAAGGTGCACGTCCCACGGTGCAGCGGAGTCTAGGGGGTAAGAATAATACCTTACAGCCCACGCAGCCCCAGGTGAGGGTGGGCACCGGGCCGGGAGAGCGGTGCGCAGGGCGTGGACTCGCGCTGGGCCCGCCTCCGTGGGCGGGTCCGACCCAGGGGGGTGGGCGGGGCTCGCGGGGCGCGCATGCGCGGCGAGCGAGCGGGCCGGGGCGGGGTTGGGCGCAGGCTCTGGAGCAAAGGCCAGCTGGCTTGGGGCTGCGGCGCGCGCGGGGGGTTCGCGACCGGCACGGGCGCCGCGAGGCGAGGCTGGAGGACTGGATCTGCAGGTCCGGCTGCAGCCCGCGACTTCACGACCCGGCGGCGGCGGCGGCGGCGGGGCTGCTGTGGCGCTCGGGCGCTCTGCTCGGAGGGCACGGAGGACGGCGGGATCGGCCGGCGGTGGGCGCCGCGGGTCGGAGCGCACTGGGTAAGGTGGGCCTGGCCTGCCGGGGGCGCCCCGCGGGGTGACCGGGGTCTGCAGCTCGGTCTCCGCCGGGCGGGACGCGCACGGCGCCTGCGGTTGTCATGGAAATCGCACAGCCTAGCGGTGCGCTAGCGGTGGCGTCTTTGGGAGAAAAAGCCAGCCCCGCACGGGCTGCAGCCCGGGCCGCCGGCGGCTGGAGGAGAATGCCGGGCGGCGGTGGCGGCGCTGGCCAGGGCAGGTGTGGGGAGCCGCAGACTGCAGGGCGCCGTGCTCCGAGGCCAGGCAAGCTACTCGCTGTCTTTTCCAGGCTGGGTCCAGGGACTTCAGGCGCCGCCGAAGGCCTGGCCGTGTTTCAGATAGCAAGCTAACGACGCACAAATAAATGGGCACTCAGTGCGGGGAAGCGGCCTCCACCCTCTCAACTCTTCCCTGTTGTGCCCGGCCCCGGCCCTGGACATCACTGGCATCTTTGCTTCCTCCGTTTTCTTTCTTCTTGGCTTTGCTGTACCCACGAAAGAGGCCTTCGCAATGCCCAGGGGTCCGTGACCTTTGGAAAAACACCAGCCTTCCCTAAAACGCGTAGAAGCCGACTAGACTGACATGTTCCAAAAAGGTAGATTTTTATGTCTTTGTGGCCGCCGGAGCCGTGATGGACTCGGCCTCTTTCCGTCTTGCCGCCTGCCCTCTGACATTACATAACGATGTCTTCCTCCTGCCCGAGTTCATCCGTAATGACTGATCGTGGGTAGGGAAGAAAGTGCAGACCGTCCTAAAGCCCCCTCCCGTTCTTGCCTTCCGCTTTGCCACTGTAGCTGTTTTGTCTTGGGAGGTGGCCCAAAGTAGAGTCTGATTTGTCACCCGCCCCGTGTGACATCTACATCAAGGGAAGGGAGGAGGTGGTGGTTGGAGGCTTGCAGTGAAATTCCCTCGGGCGCCTCCTGATCCAGATGGGTTGGTTGGTTGTGTGGATCCGGGGAAGCTGGTCGGGTTGGGCAAGGAGCAAGTTGTGGGTCAGTTCTGGCCGGCATAGCCCTGCTGTTCTCATCTATGAAAAGCGCTTACAGAACCCACGTCGAGGAGTCTGCTTTGGAATCTTTATGATGCTGCTGTGGCCATGCACACGTGAAAGGTGGTCTCTAGGGTGTTTGGGGTTGGAAACTTGGACTTTCTTTGCCAGTCCTTTAGATCTGGGCAAGGACTTCTGCTTTGAGAATTCTCTTCTGCAGTGGTCACTCCTGGGAGATTGGAGGTCAGTCTGTGAGAAGGTCAGGTGGTCCTTTAAGTTTGAGGTGTGGTGTTCAGGAGCCGTCACACCTCCCTGGGGGATGGGGGTGGGGGGTGGGGGTGGTGTCTGTGTCTGTGCCCGGGACACTCTCCCGTGTTGTGATGGGTGCTATCTCTGAAAAAGCATTGGGGTGCCAAGCAGAGGCTGGGCATTCGAAGGATGTGCTAGCCTTTTTCTGTAAAGATGATAGCTTTGCAAACCCCGTGGGACAAGACTGCGGTCTTAGAGGATTGCTCTGAGTCTACACGTGGACTTGACCACCAGGGTTGTTTGTTGAGTTGTTTTGATGTAGCAGTAAGGAAGGCGGTATTCCTGGATAGGTGTACGTGACATAGAGGCACGAGCCCCGGGCAAACCCAGATAGAAAGGAGAGCTATCTTTTTCCCTCAGTGGAGTGGCAGAACTGGTTGCACGAATCTAGTGACTTTTCACGTACCTAATGTGTTGTTTCAGAGTGCTTGTCTTCCACCATCTCTCACCCAGACTCAAAGCTGAGGACACATACTATCATCTATCCGTTGTTTGGGGGAGAGTGAATGTTTCGTTGTATGGCTGTCAAGTTAAATCTGTTGGGCATGCCTTTTTCTCTCTTAAATCGTTTTAAGGAAAAGACGGAATAAGATGATATATGGGGGAGCCTTTTGTAAAGTGGGAAGCACCGGAGAGACCGGATGTGTTAGGACAGACAGAACGACTGAAGCTAGAGGCATCTTCCCTGGTGAGCAGCGCTGACAATGCACCCAAAACTGGAGCAGAGAAGCCCTGTGGCACCAACAAAACCCCAAACCTGTGTCTCCACAGCATCATCAGCTACTTCTGAAATGAGAATGCTTTGGCCTTCAGGGGGTGGAGGGGGGAACCCCAAGCTGCCATGAAGAAAGCCTGATGCTGTTGTAGCTGCTTTTGTGGAAACTTGATTAATAAGCTGGTCTCAAGAGATACTTCAGAGCAGCTCCCCCCCCCCTCCCCCCGTGTCCTGGAACAGAAGCTCTGAAGAGAGCATATTCTGGGGAGAACTATATTAACACCCTTGCACAAGCCTTTTTAGTCTCTGTGCTTTTAAGGGGAATGCCATCAAGAACCTAGTCCTGAAGAATTTATATTTCTGTACATAGGCATACCTTGCTCTCAGAAAAAAAGCTTTTATTATCTTTATATGATCTCAGATTCATGGAAAAGTTGCAAGAATTGCTCAAAGTTCCCAAATACCTTTTACCAGATTCCGTGTGTGTTTGTGTGTGTGTGTGTGTGTGTGTGTGTGTGTGAGAGAGAGAGAGAATACTTTTTTCTGAACTATTTCGTAGTAAATTGCAGGCTTCATGACTCTTTACCTCTAAATACTTTATTGTGTGTTTTCTAAAACAAAGGCATTTTCCTACATAAGAATAGTACAATTCTTATTATCACCCAGAAAGTGAACAATGATGCAGTGCTGTTAGCTGACCTACAGGTCTGATTCAGATTGGGACAAATGCCCCATTCTTGTTCTTTAGGAGCCATGATGGCTTAGGGGTTCCATTTGAAACCAGGGCCACTCCTGGGGAGAAAGCCGAGCCTTTCTCCTGCCCTAAAAAGTGGCCATCTTGGGGCTGAGCCCCGGTGGCGTAAGTGGTTGAGTGCGGGACTGCGGCCTGCGGGCTTGGCGGTTCAAATCCAGTGGCTGCTCTCAGGAGCAGCGCTGAGTAGCTCCCACGACCACCAGAGGCAGTGATGCCCATCCCCCCCCCCCCCCCCCGCCCCGAAAACAAACAGACAAAATGATTTAGAGGTGTCATTGGTGGTTGCCGTGCAGGTGATCCCTGTCTCAGCCCGATAAGGTTTTCTTGCTGGTAGTTTTTTTTTTTTTTTTTGGGGGGGGGCGCATCACTGCTCTCCAGCGGTGGGAGTAGGAGGTCCAGCCCCACTGCTGGAATTGAACCTGCGTCCCAGTGGGCTGCAGTCCCGCGCACAACCACTACACCACCGGGACTCAGCCCTAGCTGGTAGTTTTTACAGAAGTCATTCTCCGAGCCGCCAGGTAGATGAGACCCACCGCACTGTTGTTCGTAGTTGGTTGCCTGCCCCCGCCCCCGTGTTGGTCCCTCTTACTGAGGAGGGTCTTCTTTGAGCAGACTCCCTCCCTGCATGACTTCTCTCTCCAGGGACTGGTCCCCCCTGATAACGTGCCCAGAGTCTCTGAGACCAGGCGCATCCCCTCACTTCTAAGGCTCATCCAGGCTGTCCTTCTCCCCAGACAGAGTTGTTTGTTCTTCTGTGTCTGTGGCACATTGGGCACGCTTTGTCAGCATGATAAGACAGGTGTATCAATTCTTCTCTGGTCTTTCATATTGATTGTCCTGCTTTCCGTATATAAGTGGTGATTGAATGATCATGCTTTGAACCGGGCACATTTCAGCTTTCTAAGTGTTTCTTTGCTTAAAAAAATTAATAGATCAGAATTGGCCGATGGATTTTGTTCTCTGATTTCTTGCTTGCGCTTCCATGAGGGTTGATTTTGGATCCAAGAAGAATGAAATGTCCGCAGCTTCTGTCTTTTCTGTGTTTCATGCCCCTCTCCGTCCTCGTTTAAGGATTTTCATTTTCTGTGTGTTGAGGTGTAAACCACTCTGCAGGCTGGAGCCTTTGATCTTCATCTGTAGATCCACTCCAGTCTCCCTTTAATCTGGAACAGTTCCTGAGTCATTCCTAATCTCTCAGGGCATTGACATTGGTGAGATTTTTCTTGAGTGTTATTTCCCCCCCCCCCCCTGGTAGATTGCGGCTGGCTTGGCTCACGATCAGCTTCTGCCTCTTTGGCAGGAGAACAACGGAGGCGATGCCTCCTATCTGAATCCTCTCAGGAGACACACACGTGGTGTGGGTGAGCTTGTCCCCGTTCTGCTGATGTGAACTTCCCTCACTTGATAAAGGGTAGGGGTGGGATGCCTGCCAGGTTTCCTCCCTGAATAGGTACCGTTTTTTCCCCTTGCAATTAAGCCGCATCTTATAGGAAGCTATTTTGAGACTATGTAAATGGATACTCCCACAGTCCTTTCCTTCTTCGCCAGTTCTGGAATCAAGTGGCCATTCTTGTGAAGTAACTCGCTGATTCATAGCCTATAGGACAGGGTAGAACCGCCCGGGTGGGTGTCTGAGACTGTCACTGTTTATAGGAATCGAAAGCCTGGGTTTTGTCCCTCGGAGTGGCCGGTGTTTTGAACTGCTGACCTTTGGAACTGTACACCACTCATTCATCATCCATTGCTACTTTCATTCATGTTTTGCTCAAGTGATCCAGGTTTGGGCCCCCAGGAAGCCTCTGCTAGCCAGATCCTGATTTATCTTGACAGGTGCTGGTCGTTCTTTGAGCACGTCTTTATTCTCCGGCACACATATGCAAGACTTGCCTTGCTTTTTCCTTGCCCTGACTCCTCTGGAATCAGCCATTTCTCCACAGAGCCCTGCTTCCTTACAGTGGGAAATGGTATGTAACAGCCAAGATCCAGGCTGGAGGAGTGCTCATTGGGACTGAGGCGCCACTGCTTTCTCAGTGCACAGTGGCTGTGATGTTAGACATTAATGCAGTCATATGGTACAGAATTGTCTGTGCGTGGCTTCTTCTGTCTACTGCCTGGAGATCTGTATGGACTCGTATGGTATGTCTCAACACCACCACCACCCATTCCCCCTTTCTTGTAGGGGTGAACTGGGGAGGAGCATATCGTATAAAAACACCCTCGTCTATCTAATAGTTCCTTATGATCGGAGCCATTTTGTTCTTTATTTCCTTCTCTGAAAATCAAGTGAGGAGGTGAACCACCTTATTGTTAACACCCAGGAAGATTCCAGCCTCATAGCTATTTAGAGGGAGAAATTCCGGGTCGAAGAGTAGTTCTGAATTTATCATTTGGCCAGATTGCCTCCCAAGAGGCTCTGCCAGCTTCAGCTCTCTCTCCCAGTGCTAGTCTCCCCCAGTGGTGCCGGTTAGTCCCCTTTTACATGGGCCAGTGTGCAAAGACTCAATCTTGTTAACTTCTGCAAACATAGCAGCCACGAAGACACAGTTGTCTTCATCACACATCCCAAATTACCAAAAGTATTCAAAAACCCTTCCTTGCTCATTTGGGTTTCAGCTTCTGCCAGTTACCTGTTCGTGTCTTTTGCCCATGTTATGCTGATGAGACCCCTTTTTCTGGCTGACGGTGGACAGTCGCATTGAACCCTTGCTTCTTTCTCCCTGTGACACAGT
>PVJH01049525.1:0-10274 GCA_004026705.1 Nesogale talazaci | reverse complement strand
GACCATGAGGGGGTTTCTCAGCTGCTGGACAAACGCCTGATGCTGGAGCAGTCATCAGATCAGTCTCCAGCTCAGGATGCCCCTGTGCCCAACAGAGCAAAATCACAACCAGCCCTTGGACTTCGTCATGGGACCACCGTGCACCCACCCACCAGGTTCTGGGGATCGTGAGCTCTTTGTCTTTATATTCAGGAGTGGGTTTCCAGGCCTTTCTTCCGCATCTTTCCTAATCCTGAAGCTCCGCTCAAATTCTCCCAGCACCACCACAGCATGAGGTGCGTGGACCAGGCATCACACTGGGGCCTCCCTCATAGGTGGGGGATGTGTCCACGGAATCACGGCTTCCATGGTCAGAGGAGCTGGGATATCTTGGGCAAGGAGAAGGGGGGCCCCCTCTCTCAGGGAGAACCACCCAGAGAAAAGAAGAAGAGGCCCAGTCTTGGAAGCGCAGGCGGGCTGTCTTAACTGGGACCCCGAAGACGCCTCACAGCAGCAGGCACCCATGCCAAGTGTCCTTGCCACCTAAGACTGGTGTTGGAGGAACAATCCAGGCTTTCAAAGAACTTCTGGCTCCAGCCCCAGATTTGAGCCAGAGGAGGTGGCACAGAACCAAAAAGCAGTAAGTGAAACACCCCGGGCTGCCCAGGCCGTGCCGACTCAGAGTGGCAAGTCTGTGGCACAGGGTAGGTCTGCCCAGTGGGTTCCCCAGACTGTAAATCTTGCCGGAAGCAGATGGCCACATCTTCCTCCCACTGGTGGCTTTGAACTGCTGACCCATCGGTTAGCAGCTACGTGTTTAACCAGTGCGTCGCCAGGGATGCCAAGAAGAGGGCACCAGGCCAAGAAACGTTGCTTCCTGTTGTTGTTGCAAAGTTCCGGGCTGAGCTCCGGTGGCGTAGCGGTTGTGCGCGGGACTGCGGCCCACTGGGATGGAGGTTCAATTCCAGCAGTAGGGTTGGGCCTCCTACTCCCACCACCGGAGAGCAGTGATGCCCAAAAACAAAAACAAAACAAAAGCAAAGTTCGCTCAAGCCCCCATTCTTCCAACAATGGGACACAATGGAAGAAGGCACGGCCTGGACCAGCGTCATCCTCACCCTTGTTCCTATTCCTGAGCCCACAGTTGAATCCCTGTGTCCATCCATCTCCTTGAGGGCCTTCCTCTTGCCTCTGCCCCTCCACATTCCTAAGCAGGACATCTTCCTCCAGGGACTTTGACAACACGTCCAAAGTACGTGAGACAACAAAGTCTGCCTCTGCATTGCTCTCTGGCTATGCTTCTTTCAAGAGTTGTTTGCTCCTAAGGTCAAGGCGTCCCTGCCAGCCCCACAGCAGGGGACAGCAGCAGATCAGATCAGCAGATCAGCGCTACCTCCTTTCCTGGGGACCAGGGGTCAGCTCCGGGCTCCACTTGGGGAACACAGAGTGGAGTTCCCACCCTCGCAAATACCTTCATGCGATCCTGGCCCCACACACCACCTGGAAGTGGCCACCCCGATGTTTGGCCATCTTACCCTCTCTCGTAAGTGTCCCTGCTTGGACAGGGAAGTGTATGGTCAACCCATACCCCTTCAGCCCGACGGTCGGAGTCCAACGAGCTGTGTGATCTTGGGCCGACCTCACCTCTCTGCGCCCCCAGACTCCTCAGCACCTTAACAAGAAGGATGAAGCGACTGGCTTCCTGGGTTCTAGTGGGATAAACGGGAAGGTACATGTGAGCATGGGGTGGGTGTTTAGGCAACTGGGCTATGTGAGACTCTCCTGTTCTCGGCCATCCTGGGGACCCAGCTGGGGGGACTTGGATGGCGAGGGGTGCTGGACAGTGCCACTAAAAAAATAAAAATCTCACTGCCATCAAGTCAGTACTGATTTGCAGGGACCCTACATGACAGGGCAGGACTGCCCCTGTGGGCTTCTGAGACTGTCGCTCTGCAAGGGAGTAGGAAGCCTCATTTTTCTCCCAAGGAACAGCTGGTGGTCTCAAACTGCCCACTGTGCAGTTAGCAGCCTGGGGTGTAACTGGCCACCAGGGCTCCACAGCTGATAATAAAACTTCCCTGACTCCTCAGACCACCCTCAAGTCAGAGGAGATGGGCTTCACAGGGTTTTCAGAAATGGACCACCAGGCCTTTCTTTTGAACTGTTTGGCCTTCACCCACCAATCAGCAGTTCCCATCTGCCTCTCTGAGAGAGGGCAGGGCGTCCCCATGGCTTGATGCTCAGATACTTGGTGGGTAGGAGATCTTGGGGGTGGGGATGGGGGTGCTGAGCCCCTGCGCTTCCATATCCAGCCCCGGGGCATGCCCTTTGGAGACTGGACTTCCACCACACCCAGAGCCTGTGAGCTGCTTTGTTCCCTGCAGAGGTCAGAGGACAGCAGCATACGCCCACTCGGCCCAGTGGGGACCAAGTGTCTGGGCACCAGCCCAAGCCGCCACCTCCTCTCAGACCAAGCTCCAACTCAGGCCAGGGCGGCAGGAAGGAAGGGGATGAAAGGAAGAACGGGTGACTGGGACTGCCAGTTGCCAAGCCTTGCATTTCAAAAGACCCCGTTTAAAAATAAAAAAAAAAAAACCTCGTAAAAGACTCCGTTTGGAAGAAGAGAAAGCCAGACAGAACTTGGAAGATGTTGTTTGCAAGGCCACACATCCGGCCAGGGACAGGCCAATGGGCTGGTCAAGAAGTCTTGCTGGGAGACCATGGGCACCTTTACCCCAGAGCCATCTCTGACGGGAAAACCATGGCTTCTCCACACAGCTTCCATCTCGGTCCCTGCACGCCTGCAGACGTCTTTTCGCTCCCAATCTCTCTTCTGAAGATGCCTGCCCTCTCAGATGGGCACCACTTCGGCCCAGCAGCGTGGGCACCCTCCCCGGTCTCCAATCCAGCTGGTTGTTCACGATCTGCGCGGGGGGAACAAGAAAAAGCCTGCAGAGGGGAGATCAGAGCTGTCAGGTGGATGTTCCCCATTCCTCCCTGGCTGCCCTCGAAGGACAAGCAGGTGCCTTGTTGTCGTGGCTAACAAGTCCTGGGCACAACTGACCTGCAGTTTCCAACGCTTAAAGACATGCGTCCATAATAAGCTCCTCGACCATCCTGTGTCCTCTGACGATGCCTGACCCCTTTGGGATTTCCAAATGCTGCTGCCCTATAACCTTCCCGGCTGACCTCCCTGCCTGGAAGTTGGCTGGCCTAGCAGGCCCACTGTTTTGATTGGACCTGCTTCTGTTTAGTTTTGTTTTTTGAAGGCATCCTTTTGAGATTAGGACAGACTTATGACCCAGAGAACTCGTCTGCAGCCGGGCCATCGGCTGATGGCAGAAACAGGTTTAAACACGCTTCATCCGCAATGAGAATGGCATAAACTGGACCCCCGGCAGCAATGCTTTATGACTCATCCTCATTTCTAGGAAAAGGGGTCTCGACTCTCCAGAGCGTTCAAGATTCAACACAGAAAAGCATGAGCTATTCAACGATCCACCAACGAGGAGAGACAGAATGCACATGCAACAGCGGGCGTGTGTGGGTGGCGGATGTTAGAGATCACAAGTTGGTTCTGACCCAACACGACTCGAAGCGCAGCAGAATGAACTCCCCCACCCCCGGCCCCCTGCGCCGTGCTCCTGGCTGGTCTGTTGTTTTTGTTTGCTTGGGGTTATTTATTTATTTTTCTTCCGGACTGTTCTAATGTCTGAGTCTGTGGTTGCCGCCGCTCTGTCCGTCCTTCTTATCTAAGAGCCCCTTCCTGTTTGGGGCCGCCCCTCCACTTTCTCAAGGAATGACGTCCCCATCCAGCGACCAGTCTCTCCAGACAGCAAGTTCGAAGTACATGAGACAAAGCCATCCGTGTCTCCAGAGAGCATTCTGGGCGTACTTCTACGGCCATGTGATTTTCCCTTCTCCTCTCCACCACCACCGGTCAAAGGCACTGATGCCTCCCGCTCTTCCTCAGTGTCCTGTGTTCACAGGCACAGGAGGAAACAACCCCGGGACAGAAAGCCGACATCACTCACCTCAAAAACAAACCCTCCTGGCTGCTGCCGAGTCCATGTCTGGTTTGTAAAAAGACCCTGAACATGAGAACACAAGGCTTCCTGGTCCTTCTCCCCCTTCCCCCTGCACCCCGGGATGGGCTGTGACCTGGACCCTGAGAAGCCATAGGGGTTACTTTACTTGTGGAGGTCTCTCACCAGGCCTTTCTTCCTAGTCTCAGTCTGGACACTCCCCAGCAACCTGTTCAGCATCACGCAATGCACATGCCTTTCCTGGCAGACGGGTGGTGCCTGGGTCAGGCCTCACCCCGAGTCTTTCCCATGGGAAGGTGGAATCCCACACGGAACCAGCCGCCACACCCAGCCGACTGGCCGACAGCAAAAAGGACAGCAGCTGCAGTAGCATGTGCCAGTGGGGAGCAGAGTACTGAGTCATGCCACTTCCCGACGGGCACCATGCAGAATGGGGCAGCTGTGCAGGAAAACAGCTTGGCAGTTTCTCTAAATGCTGTACTTGCTCCTGCTGTACAGTCCAGCCCCGGCACTCTGGGGCGTGTTTCCCAGACAGAGGGAAACAGGTTCACAGAGACATTGACCCCAGGATGCTTACACCCACTTCCTCCACCATAGCCCCCGCTAGACACAGGCTACTACTAGACACAGGCCCCCACCCATCAGCAGCTCAGTGGCACCTTCAGCCACACCACGGAGCCCTGGTCAGCCACAAACGGAATCCCAGACTGGAACACAGGACGGGCTGCAAGTCTCCGGAGAATTCTACTGAGGGGTGGGGCAGGAAGGAAGAAGAACAGCTAAGTTACAGTTTGCACAATCCATGCTCACCTATTGCTGTCAAGCGGAGCCCCAGTGCCATTGGGCTGCTCACCACAAGGTCACCAGTTCAAAGCCACCAGCCGCTCCGAGGGAGAAAGAAGAGGCACTCTACTCCTGTAAAGAGTCACAGTCTCAGAAGCCCAGCAGGGGCTGGGGACAGTTCTGCCCTGTCCTGTGGAGTCACTGTGAGTCAGAGTTGACACAGTGGTAGTTCATTTGTTGTGGCTATGTGCATGGGTGCCAGCTTGTTGTGGTGAACTCAGGTGTTACTTAGAACTGGGTCCCCTCGGGTTTCGTGAGTCCATCTTGACCAAAGCCTTCGCCAGGCCTATCTTCCGCAGCCCCACGGTATGTGCTTGAACCCCATTAAGCAGCAGCTTCCTCCCAGGCTCCCTGTCATCGACAGAACATTCTTGTAAAAGACTCGATCACGGATGGGACGAGCAGGAGCCTAGTAGCCCAGCCCGTTGGCAGCGAGTCAGAGTAGTTATGAAAGGACCCCAGGAGGAATCCCTTTTCTGTGTCCAGCCAGGTCAGTGTGTACCTCCTGGCAGTGATGATGTGCTTTGGTTTTGCAAGATGTTACCTGTGAGGGATGAGACTACAGCAGCCTCCCTTCCACTGGGAGATCTGGGTTTGATTCCCGGCCAAGGCACCTCATCTGCAGCCACCACTGGTCTGTGCGTAGGCTTACAGGTTGTGGTGAGGATGAACAGGTTTCGGCAGAGCTTCCAGGCTAAGACAGACTAGGAAGACAGGCCTGGCGATCCACTTCCCAACCTCTGTCCATGAAGCCTTCTGGAGCGCAATGAAACCAAACCCAGTCGTTCACCCAATTCAGTGATGGCCTGGAGGCTGACTGACCACCCCTTGGAAAGGCTGGACAAGGGACACACAAGATCTCTGCCTGGTTTCTTACAAGTGTTGTGTGTCATGGCTCTTAGGTGCCTCCAAATCGGTTCTGACCCATAGCAACCATGTCCGCCACAGAAGGAAAACACTGCTCAGTCCTGCATCATCCTCACAACCGTTTCCATGTTTGAGCCCATCTCACTGAGGCTCTTCCTCATTTCACTGCCCCTCCACTTTTCCTAAGCACGATGTCCTTCTCCAGGAGCCGGTCTCTCCCCATAACATGGTCCGAAGCATGAGGCAAAGTCTTGCCGTCCAGCCCTCTAAGGAGCGCTGTGACGGTCCTGCTTCCTAGGCAGATCTATTTGTCCCCTTGGCAGTCCATTCCGCTTTCAAGGTCTGTCGCCAGCATCACCATCCAAAGGCATCCATTCTCCGTCCTCATTCAACCAACAAGCCTCGGACTTCAACCACGAGAGCTTTTCAGTTTTAAAAAGCCCTTCCAAAGCGAGGGTGCCGGATCTGCAGAGCCTCCAGCTGAGAAAGACCCCCTCTTCTCCAGCACAGCACCCCGACGATTCCAGCTGCCCCCACTCTCCCCACTGGACAACATCGGACCAAAGTGGACGCTTCCCCCAACATCTGGCGATGCTCCAAGTCCCCGCTGTCCACACGCACTGCCCCGTCCCAATCTGGAAAGACTTGGACAGCCTCCCGGGCTAAACAGCCAACTCCCAGCGCCTTGGGGGACATTCACGATGCTGGCCACTCGGCCCTGCTGAGCCTCCCCAGAAACGTCCGTCACCTGCCCACCCATTGTGACACTGGATGTGGGCTGGACGTGGGTGTAGGACTTGTGTTGGACGTGGGGAACTGAATGTGAGTTCTAGATGTTTCTACCAGTCCAGGTTCTCAAATTCACTGTCAGACTCACCAAAGATTGGTGAGAACACAGGTACCTAGCCCAGGTTGCGTTCAGAGGGCCTGAGAATCTGTTTTCCTACATGTTAAGGGCCCGAGGGCTGGAAGGCTATAGGGGGTGCACCCTGGGGGCACCACAGCATGGGTTGCATACCCCTTCAACCAACCTCCTCCAACCTGCGCTCAGGACTGGGACCGAGTCCCACTGTGGTGCCCCGCTCCCATATCCAGGAACCCCTGCTCAAGCCGGCCAACCAAAGGGTTCCCTCCCAGGAGCAGGGAGGGCATTAGAGGCCTGCGATGGGAGACCCGCCTAGTTACTGACCCGAGAGTGGCCGGCGCAGCTCACAGCTGCGCAGTGTCCCTGGAGAGGGGGCCAGAGGGTCCCTACTTGGCATCTTGAGGCCCCCAGCTCTGGGCAGAGGAAGGGCTTGGTCCCCAGCGGCCCCAAGGCAGGCGCGGAGGGTGCGGCCAAGCCGGTGGGCGTGCTGGAGCCGAGGTCACCGGCACCGCGCCTGTCCCCGCGGGCCCGGGAGGGGGCGGGGTTAGGGGCGGGGCTTCAGGGCCCCTCCCACTCCCGGCCCCGAGGCGGCTCGGCTCGGCGGGTGGTGGCGGTGGCGGCGGCGCGGGCCCCTAAGGTGAGCGGTGGCGACCGGAACCCGGGCCCAGGGGAGGTGGCGGCGCGCGCCCCTGCGGAAGGTGGGGGCCCTGGGCGGCGCCTGCAAGGGGGCGCGCTCGCGAGTGTGTGCGCGCGCGTGAGTGTATGCACGCGTGTGTGTGTCCGCGCGCGCGCGTAAGAGACAGTGCGTGCACGCGAGTGTGTGTGTGTGTCTGTCTGTTTGTCTGTCCCCGCGCGCGCGCGCGCCCGCGCCCTGCCCTGAATAGGGACCCCGGGGGTGATGGGCCGAGGCGGAGCCGGGGCGCGGTCATCCTCTGAAGGTGGGGTCCCGCCTCTGCCTCCCCAGTCTGCAGGGACCCCCACATTCCCAGCCCTGCCTCACTTTCCTGCGTCTCTGAGTTTCTCTCCATTTCTGGGGTGTGTCTCTCTAGCCCCAGTGGGGCTGCCCGGTGTCTCTGTTTCCTTCCCTGCTGCCACTCTCTCTTCCTGGCCTCCCTGTCTCGTAGATGGTCTATAAAGGGGACCCCCTTCTTGGGGAGCCCCGTTCTGGCTTAGGAGCTCATCCGATGCCCTGGCCTCTAGCCTGAATCTCCAACTGCCTTCCTGCCAAGCAAGCCGGTGGGGTGGGTTTGGAGTGGCAGGTAGACCACAGGACAGAAGCCCTAGGCAGGAACCCCTTGGTGTCCTGGTGTTGGAGACTGGGGGCCCCCATCCCAATGATCCTCTGCAGATGGAGGCATTGATCTGCCTGGTCAACTTCTGAGTCTGGCGACATCATCTGTTTCTCTGGGCCTGCCACCGTCAGCCGGGTACTGGCACTGTCTTAAAACTGTCAAGAGGGCCAAGGTGGGGGACAGAGGGCTGAACCTTGTAACCACCCAGCAGGGGTGACGTGTGTGTCTGTGTGTGACCCTGTGAGGCCCATAGGGAGTGGCCATAACCATGGATATGGTTAGAAGTGCTCATGGCACTGGTGACTGGGCTGGGTCCAGTTTAGGGGCGCCCAATGGGATGTCTGCCCGATTTAGAACCCTTTCTTTAAATGTTGTGCCTTTGGGGGTAGGGGATGCACCCTAGCACCTCTGCTGACTGGCTCTGTGTGTCATTTCACCCCAACATGGAAACTGGGAGCCAGGCAGACGCGGGGAGGGGGGGCGCCTTGCAACCCCTGACCCATGCAGCTGCCCTGTCCCCACGCTAGTCGGGCCATTCTCTGTGTCTCAGCTGGCTGGACTGACTGCTCATTCCCGGGACTCTGTACAGGACCATCTGTTACCAAAGGCTCAGAAGGGCCGGTGCCCAAACCCTTCCTGGCCACACAGAACAGCCTGGGCAGTGCCAGCCAGTCCCCTGGGCTCAAAGAGGTCAGGCAGCCTTCTTGAGGGTTGGTTTTCTTGCTCAAAGCAAGCTCTGGTGTCTCCTGTGCAGGATCAGGTAGTAAAGCAAACGATCGGTCTGAGGCAGGGGGTGGGGGTGGGGATTCAATATCTGCCCTCCTCAGGCTTCCCTCTGACCCCAAGCAGGACTCACACATGCCCCCTCCCCCCTCCATCCTTCTCCGTGGAGTCCGATGCCAACCGTTCCTTCCCTCAGAGCTCCACTTCCATCACTGATCCTAATGACCACACAGAGGTCACAGATGAAACGCAACGATGGGGGTTTATTAGGGGAATGTGTAGGTTACCACAAGTGAGGGTCGGTAAACAGTTAGGACACAGTTGTTGGTCCACAGCAAAACCGCTCCTTAGTGTCTCCTAGGTCCTCAGCCACGGGGCCCCTTGACCTCTGCCTTCCAGGAGCGGAGCAAGAAGCCCGCCCACTGTCTGCCTCCTGGCCCCGTAGTCTCAGGGGCTGCTCCACTGTCTCATGGTCTCCAAGCCGCAGGCTGTGGTCCTGGTTTGGCAACTTTGTGTCCCTGGTCTCCATGCTGCAGCCTCTGGAGCCTCCGAGATCTCCAGCATGGCCCTCCTCCGGACCCCAGATTTCTCTGTCTAGAAGTCCAGTGCGCCATCCATTGTGCCACAGAGTCAGACGGTCCGGGGAGGTCTCTCTGAGCCCGAGGCGGCTCTTATCCACAGAGGCATGGCTTTGATGGAGGTGTGCTTTTTGTCTCCCCGTCGACGCTTGTTATCATCCTCATTGGGTGCTATTGGGTTGATTCCAGCTTGTAAATGCTCGAGGGATCCAACAAGGGCCCCGCCCTGGTCACAGTTGTCCTCACTGAGCCCCCTGCTGCAGCCACCGTGCCAGTCCAGCGCATCGAGGGCCTCCCTCTTTTGCACTGTCCCTCCAGTTTACAAGCATGGTGTCCTCCTCCAGCAGTCTGTTCTTGACATCAAGTCTCGCCATCCTGGCCTCCGAAGAGCGTGCCTGCCACACTTCTCCCGAGACCAATGTGCTGCTTCTCTGGGCGGTCCGTGGTATCCTGACCATTCTTTGCCAGCACCAGAGGCATCGATTCTCCCTCAGTCTTCTTTGGTCCGCGTCCAGCTTTCATGTGCCTGTGAAGAGATTGAATATCCCGTGCCGTGGGTCAGGCGCACCTCGGCCAGCAGACCCCGTGCCCCACGGAAACCAAGGGTGGCACTTGGTTCGTCCTCGCTCCTTAATCCCACCTGTATCCTGTCCATAGCAGAGACACTCGCTGACCTCAAGTTGAGTCCAACTCACAGCCTCCGAATAGGACAGGGCAGACCTGTCCCCATGGGTTTCTGAGACTGTCCCTCCTGGAGGAGCAGAGGGCCCCGTCTTTCTCTCCCAGAGTAGCTGGTGGGTTCCAGCTGCTGACCGTGTAGTTCGTAGCCTGGCATGTAACCACCGAACCACCAGGGCTCCGCTGTCAACTCAGGTGGGTGAGGGCAGGGGAGGCCAGCACAACAAGTGTCCCAATGAGCTTGACACAATGGATGGATGGTGATAAGAGTTGTATGGCCCCTATAAAATGATTAAAAAAAAAAAAAAGAGGGAGGCCAACAAGGTTGATGTTCACATCTGGAAGTGAGCACCAGACTCCAGACGGTCATGAAGCTGCTGTGGAGTGCAGCGGGGGGGGGGGG
>PVJH01049524.1:0-10298 GCA_004026705.1 Nesogale talazaci | reverse complement strand
CTCCTCGCCCTGGCGTTTCACACCTACAGTGTGCGTGTGTGCAGAGTTACTGAACACAGCTTCTGTCATCATGTCAGGCCCAAGGGGAGACATCAACCACTCGGTGTCCCAGGGTGGACTCTCCTGGTGGGTCTGTTCACTTTAGCCACGGCTGAACAGTCCACCAAACGGGCCTGTGGGGGTTACATGACCCCTGTACTACTGAGGGGCACTGAGGAGTAAGGACCACGGCCGCCATCAGAGTCCACGTGAACGGCTGTAAGTGATGACTCGGGGCCCTGGAGCTCCTTTCAGGCACCCAACACGGATGACCTACTGTGAGAGTTCGAGTACGGGGACCGCGAACGTCCCAGGGACAAATGCTGGCCAGTTCTCGGAGTTCAGAGACAAGGTGCCAGGCCGCCAAAGTGAAGTAGCCAGCAATCCCAGCCCTGTTCTCCCGGGCAGTACAAGCTTGGGCGGTGGGGGTGGGAGTGGGATCTCTCCTGAAGGGAACCCTGCTGCCTGGAAGCACCACCCCACCCAAGGCGGGAACCTGCCCCAGGGCCTTTGCACAGTTGTGCATCAGCCATGCTTAGTCCTGGGCCCCAAAACTGACGCTGAAACTGGTTAGGCCCACACTCTTGAACCCGACGCCTGTGTGCAGAGCACTGGGCAGGCTTCCAAGACAAGGTGGCCTCAGGAGGGCTATCCATGGTAGAGAAGTTGGGGACAGTGCTCCGGGCCCCCTGACCTCGAGCTTCGTCCTTCAGCCGCTGGACGGATTCCAGGAGGTTCTCCTTCTCGTCGAGCTCGCTCTCCAAAAAGGCATTTCTTTCGATGGCTTGATTCAAGCGCTGCTCAAAGTCCTCCAGCGACATGATGGTGGCTCTGGGGGGGCAGGGAAGGGAAGGTTACCCCGAGGAGCCTTCGGGTGGGTGTCTGTCTAACGGAGAGATGAGAAGACTGCGGGGTCCTCCGGGTGGAGGCACGAGCCACAGTGCTGACCTGTCCCCGAGGCCACAGGCCGCTGGGTACCGGGTGCCATCTCTGGCACTGAGCCTTCAGCCGCAGAGCAGGAAGCGCCAGAGTCCAGCAGGTAGAGCGGGCAGCTCTACGAGGCCCACATCAGTGTGCAGCCAGCACTCTGCTACGAGCCCAGACTCACTCAGGGGGCAGTCTCACCCCCCCCCCGCACTCCCTGCGGCCAGGGCATGGAGCAGCACCAACGTGGAGGGGTTTCCCAGGCTCCCATCTCTACAGCCGCCGAGCAGTTTTTTTCCTTCCCCAGAAACCTCTCCCCTTCTGGTCCATGGCGCAGTGCGTTCCCCACAGGGTCATGGAGGCTCTTGTTCCCGCCAGTCACCTCACAGGGCAGAGCGCCCCTGCCCCCCAGCTGCATGGCTAGCCTCTTCCAGCTCAGCAGCGTCCGTCCTGGGAACTGCGCAGGCAGTTCCGTGAGACACTGCTGAAGGAACAAGAAAAAGCTGCTTTGTTCCGCTGTTTGGACAAGGTCCCTTCCTCCAGGCTCAGTTTCCCTCTATGCAATGCAGGGAGTGTTGCAACCCAAACTGACCGCAGCCCTACAGGGCGGGGCCGAGCAGTCTCCGAGGTCATCGTGCATCTTGGATGGCCGCTAACGGCACCTGCTTGCCCTGGAGCAGCTGGGGGCTCAAACTGCTGCCGAAATGCTGACCCCACTCTGCCACCAGGGACTAACTACACTGGCAAACAGCGCACAGGGCAGCTGTTTCACACCGAAGTGCTCAGAAAACATCAGAGATTTTTACTGACAGCTCTGTCTGTCCCCCCTCTCCCCCCAAAGACCTTTAACATGCATTTAACTGTAAAGTCTACGCGTAGGGGGCCTAAGAAGCGCCTGGACCCAAGCCAGGATCTTTTCATGAAGTTCACGAAGAGGATGTCCCCTTGTAATAAGGAAGCCACTCTCAGTTGGGGGACCACGGGCTCTCTCCCCTAGAACCATGGTCCAATGTATCCACATGCTGTCAGAAGAGGCTGCGTCAGGGGTCAGCTCCTCGGAGTTAGCCAAAGACTCAGTGGGCCACGCTGGGGGGCGAGGCGAAGGTGGAGCTGGTTCCTGCACCCCCCGCTGAGACCCCGAAGAGAAAGCGCCGGCAGCGCTCCAACTGGACGCACGTCATCAAACAGCGCACAGCGCAGGGACCTCTGCCCAACGGCTGGGTGGCCACTGGGGCTGCGGCTTTGTGCTGGCCACATCACAGGCCGAGCGGGAGGTCACCGGCTAGGAAGTCTGCAGACCAGTCTGTAACCTCTGGCTGTGTTTGGTTTCCAGACTGCTGCTATTTGAGTGAAATTGCTGATGCATTTTGAAAAGGAGAGGAAGAAACCAATTCTAAGTTCACTGATACATTGAAGGCTATCATAATAAAAATACCGACGGACCACACAATCGTTTACCTTTAACTTATAAAGTGAGGTTCTCATGCACTCCGTCCGATGGGATCAAACAGTAACTCTAAAGGTGAAACAGACATCTGAGGGGACAGTGAATTCGTGTCACTGGGTCGGCACCACTTGGGAGAGGATGACAAGGCTTGCCTAACTCCGGGGATATGGTCCACGTCCCTACACTGCTCTGTAGCAAACAGCTGAATCGCTGCAGATGTTGCTGTGAACAGACAGAGGTCACTAGGCTGTACAAGTGCCAACGTGACACGGTCTATGTTCTTGCTGTGCGTCTTATCAGCACTGAGCAAAAATGAACCTGACGAAGCGCAGTTCTCTGATGGAGACGCGGGGGGTAGGGGGGGGGGCCCGCCATGAGTCAGCAGGTTGGGTCTTTCTGATGTATCTTTATAGTTAGTGAGAACTTGAGACAAGCTAAATAGGAAAATAATAAGTGCACATTCTGAACAGGTGTGTTAGGTACAATGAGCATATTCTTGCCCAAATGCTTTACAATTCATGGAGAAGTCAGATTTTATTAAACCCATTTTCATCTCTAAAGAGTTTTTTGGTGTCTTAGCATCTACATATGGAATAAACAACCTAACACTTTATTTAATTTTTAGTTCCATTTTTCCAATTAGGCTCTGAGTCTTTCCCAAACTATCCTGCTCAGCTGCGTGCCTACTTAAAGATTGTGTGTCTTCAATTCCACCAGCTTGTGATATAAAGACAAGCAAAATCACGTAGTTAAGGATACTGAAAATGCATTGTTCCTGCAAATTTTCCCAAAAATAACTACTGACCTTTTATCATCAAATTATCATGGAAAATTCCTGTGAAGAATCTGTATGATAGAAATCCATTCATTCTCCATGGGCAGTAGTGATTTGAGTCTCTGCTCCATTTGATTTTAACAATCAATCAATTCTCCAGCACTTGACGCAAATGAGAATTAAATACTTCTTTAGGGGGAGTAAAGATATTTTGAAAGGAAGGAAAAGAAAACATAAAACTAGAACATGGGCTCATTTCATAACATTCTGGGGGGCGGGGACGCCTGCCTTCTACAAGGTACGAAGGAAACTGAAACATTGGACTACATAGAAAGAAAAGAACTTCTGCTCAGTCACGCACAAGACAGCGCGTAGAGGCCCCAGGAGCAGGCTGTGGTCCCTCCCTAAACACAGAAGGGCCTCCCAGCACTACCTGGCAACCCAGGTCAAAGCACTCGAACACAGACCAAACCTCACACAGAAGGAACTCAAAGCCACACTAGAAACGTCCCCCAACTATGATACCGCTAGCAGACCAAAGCTTGAAAACCACCTGGCTAATGAGGTCGTCCCAAAACAGGGCTCTCGTATGTAACTGACGGGAACGTCAAAGGGCACACACAGAGCGGGGAGAGCAACTTGGCGTTAAGGATCCTCATCGTCACTTGCCATCTGTCCTGACTCTGGATTTCTGTAGTACAGTTTCTTCACGGCAATGGGACTCCTGCGGATTTATTCTGCCACGATTATCTGCCCAAAGCTACTCACTAAAGCAACGCTCATCGGTGCGAAAGCAAGGAAACCCAGCGGACCGCCTGCTGTGGAGAGCATTCTAGCTCTCACGTGGCGTGACGGGGAGAAAGAGTAAGACAGTACAGAGGATGTCCCAGGCTGTCACCTCTAAGGAAGCGAACTGGAACATAAATTATGGTAGAATCACACAATGGACTAGCATGCATTGTGGAAGGAGGAGAACAAGGAACATTCTGTGTCCTGCTACCGAAAGTCTCAAAGATCCATTGTTTTGTGAAAAAGCAAGGCTCTGAACAACGGGTACAGAATGCTGTACTTGGTAGGAAGGAAAGGGGGTGGGGGACAGAAAATAAGAATTTGTTCTCAATTGCTTGAATTTGCAGACACTCTTAGGAAGAACACAGAGGAAACAAGACTCTACAGTTGCAAAGACGAATCATTTGCTCGGCTGGTTACCTGTAAGGAGACTTGGTATTAGGTTGCACCCTGTGAATGAATGCAATACCCCTTATGGCTGACTGTCCCCCACAGCCCAATTCCTTACCCCTGTGCCCATACCTATCCATGGCCTTAATGGGAAGAATATACTTTCTCATCTCTTGATATGACTTGAACGTGTGGCTTGCTGTAAAAGAAAATGGCGGCATGTCAGTGGCTTGCCAGAAATCAGAAAACACAACACAGCCACAAATGATGGGCACCATTGTGAAGAACAGGAAGCCCAAGGAACCCAGTGGGGTTCATGGGGAACCTGTCCACGGATCAAGAGGCAGTCGTGTGAGCAGAACCAGGGAGGGAGCATGACACGAACTGGAACGGGACAAGGTACACAGCAGGGCTATGTCCTTACAATGTCTTTAGCCAATCTTGAGGATGAGTGGATGCCCAGACCTTGGACCACAGGAAGGCCGGGACACCGGGATGAGAGGAAGACTCACACCCTCCTATGGGCAGCAGACATAGCCTCGCTTGTTCAAAAGGAGGAGGATTTGAAGCCCTGACTGATGAAGACGAAGACTGTAGCTGACCACATGGGCTGCCTCACAACACAAAGACAATAACCATCAGCAAACAAAGGCCGCTGGGGCAGAAATCGCACAAGCCCAAGGGACCACTGCTACAGATGCAGCCATCAAGACAGACATCCACCTCCTGCATCAGACAGGTGTTTTGAGAGTTCTCTAAAATGCGGAAATCCAAATCCCAAGGAAAAATGAGGTCAGAGCTGAGACTGGGCGAGTCTGGTGTGCGGAAGACGCTGAGTGAGAGTGGAAGCCCGGCATACACCTGCAGGATCTGGACACGGAACCCGCCTCTGGTGAGTGCCCAGCGACCGTCATGAGGAAGGGTCACAACCTGGTCATCGGATGGAGGGTATCAGAGAGGTGGTGACGGTAGGTTAAAACGAGAAACCCCTCTAAAAGTGAAAACTCTGTCATCTGGTCTCCCTTTTGGGTACACAGTGAGCTGGATGTGTTTTTTAACATTTCTCTTTTGTTTCTTCAAAGGGGGGGCTTATCTCTTGTGTTTGCTATTTTTAGCAGCGTTCCTGACTGGTATGTACCTGGTGATGTGTTTCAGTATGTGAAACCCAGGATGGGTGAATCCTGAGACACAAATGAGAATAAGTGTCCTGGGTGGGTACGGCAGGCGGGACAGGGAGTGTCATGGGAAGCTGATATCCGGAAGTTCACATAAAATGACTGGGAGGCCGATGCCCCACACTGCTTGTGTTGCCTGGTGAACTACTGAGTGGTACGAGGTCTGGATTATGTCCTAGCCGTCTGGTGTGAAAAGAAAAGAGGCATGCTTTGAAACCATGTGCTAGCTCGACTCTTAGCTTGGTAGTGTTATCTTGGATGAGGAGGGCGACCATACACAGTAAGAGGAAGGTTAACAAAATACGACGGAAAGACAGAAGACACAGGGATGGCTCCAAGAGTTAAAGGCAACAGAGGCAAAAACCGTGACCCACCCAGTCCTGTGACAACAGTGGTCTCCACAGAGATGTCTGCAGATAACTGCGGGCTGCACAGGGGTGGGGCAGCGGGAATATACCCACAAGTGCACAGATTTGACTGAAGATGTTTGTATACGCGCACTTTCGCTGCAAATATATCCATGAATGTAGAGGAGTGTACCGGAGACAGTTATTAAAATGTCCTAGGCATAAGGACTGCAGAAATACAGAAAACGTCCCAGACTGCCAGAAGAACGCGCAAAAACATCATAGGAGGATTGTCACAATGCTCCCTGCAGGCAGGACAGCATGGTTCGGTCTCAGGCATCTGGGGACATGGTGTCGGGAAAGACCAGTCCGGACAAGGACATCAAGCGTGGGAAAGTGGAGGGTCAGCCCCACAGAGGGCGACGGTCAAGAGGACGAACTGACCCGGGGGCTGCAACATTGGCTTGAGGAGAGTGAGCAACACCAACCGTGCAAACATGGCGCTCCCGGCCAACCCAGGCCCAGTGCGAAGCGCGCAGGCCAAGTGCACAACCCGTCCTCTTCATGAACGCCCCATCAGAGGCCTGGGCGGTTTTGACACCCAGCTAAGCTCAAAAGAGAGTCCATTCAAACGGAGCACGGGGGGAGGGGACTTGATGATCACCAAGAGAAGGAAGCAGAGCATAACTTCTGGGTTCCAGGACCACGGAGAACCTCCCGGCCCAAGAGCCTGTGGGAGGCACTGCTAACACCGGAGGTGCTGGAAGCTGATGAGAGGCGGCGGCGGGAGCGGGGGAGTCAAGCCGCCAGAGCACGATGGCGCCATGGCCTTCCTGGCCCACACAACAAGGAGGTTACAACGAGGTCTGACGTGTTGACCCAGAGGCACTACGGACACGACAGAGCTATCTAACATGTGCCCAACCGGGGCGGAGGGTTGGGTTGAGAGGCCAAGCGCCCCAGAGTCCTGTCCAAAGACATAAGAGACTCTCTGCCCCGGTCTCTCCTGGTCCTGAATCACTGCACCATGTGACTCGCCTGCTACATGCCTTACGAGCACTCAGGATTAGTCCCGGGCCTGGTGGTGAGTTCTGTGTGGCCAGTGTCACACATGACGGAGCCCCGCCTGGAAACAGCGGGCCACAGGAGAGGCCGGCTGCTGTCAGAACCGCTAAGAAGGCTGGAGCGAGGGCTGGGTGATGGCCTCACCTCGAGCCATCAGCCTTGGGTCTCTCCTCCCGTCATCGAGGGAGGAGTCCAGCTTTGTAGGAACTCCAGAGAGCATCCCAGCCTGAGGCCAGGAGGCCTTTTCAAAGAAGCACCTACAGACAGATACCTGTCGACAGTGGGAGAGCTGGGCCCCAAAGGCAGCGTGTCACAGTGTTGGACTTCAGCAGGGCCTGTGTCGGGCGGTTCTGTTCTCTCTTAGCCCTGTGTGTCGTGATGGATCGTGAAGCCACCTCCCGGAATGATTGGGGGGCTACAAACGGATCCTTTTTCAGTAGGGGAATTCCGAAGTTTGGAATCCTGAGAGGGAGGACGGGTGACAGACGGCAATCCCTACAGCCACTGCTGGCTACCAACATCAGGCAAGGCACGCAGAGGGCGGTGACGGGGTCCCAGGTCTTGGCGTGAGGATGGGACACAAGAAAGCAAACACCGGTCTGAGCTCCAGGAACTACAGACTTGGGCTCTGTGTGTTTCACTCTCTGGGGTGTCTAGCTAAAGAAAATACTGGTGCTGTTTTTCTAAGCGGCTTGGTTCTCAACAGTGAGTCGATGAATATCAGCCATTAACATTCTTCTGCCAAGTCACCGACCAGTAAGAAATACTCTTCCTTGAGCATGCTCCTCTCGTTCCTCCCGAAGGCCTTGCTTGGTCCTGAGCACGTGCTCTACACATGCTTGCCTCTCCTGGACATGCAGATTCTCCCTCTGGCCTCAGCCTCATGGGCGTTCCCCCAGAAGCCTTGTGTGATGCTTTCCCACCCACAGCCAAGCTCAGACGTCACATCATACGCCCATCCCCAGAGCACCCGGGACTCCTAGCACTTACAATCGATTTGCACTAATTTTCCCTACTGTTCATTGGTTTCTGCGCTTCGCTGCTAGGCTGTCCACACTGAGTCCTGGTACTTAATCACGGGGGCAGAAACCAGAGACCAAGCAAGACAAGCTTGAAATGGCTGCCCTGAAGTCAACCTAAAACCAAAACCACTCCCAGAAAGGGGTCTTCAATCCAAACAGCAGTTTAGCTGAACTGGTAAAAGAGACTGCCTTTCAGGGCTTCCGAGGTCTTTCTAGGTGTGAGAGCCGAGGCAAGAGAAAGAGAAAGAGAGAGAGAGAGAGAGAGAGAGAGAGAGAGAGAGAGAGCACGCGAGCAGCTGGGAAGAGCAGGGCGGGAGCTCGGGGGAGCAGTCAGTTCACACACTGCAGGGGGAGCACTCAGAGAAGGAGGGTAAGTGGCCCTTGTGACTGAGGCTGTGCTCTGGGCCGCTGAGTCGCACCGGGGGAAGCACGGAATTGGCCTTTCCGCTTGGCTGTGTATGCACCGTTTCCCAGTCAGAACAACAGAAAGTTGGAGGAGACTCGAAAGAAAGGAAAGGAAAGGCTCCCGGGCAGTCCGCCCTCGCCGACGTACCGCTTTGCTCGCTGCAGGTCGTCGTTGTCTTGCTCCAGCTCCCTGATGTACTTCTGCAGCTGGTCTTTGATGGCCTTTGTCTGTGCCAGGTCGTCCTCCAAGGCCGAGATCTGCCGGTAGCCTTCGGAATGCTGCGTCTCAAACTTCTCCTGGGGGGGGGTGGGGAGCAACAAGGAGAGGGGGCTTTCAGACGGGGAGACGCTCCCGCCCCCTCGTGCTGACGCCACCTCACCAACGCTCGGGGCTCCTTTTGGAACCCACGGGCCACGGACTTCGGCGGGTTTTTGCTCCTGCCCACGCACACACCGCGCCAGCCCCTGGATTTCTTTAGGGGATGTCTCTGGGCCCCGTGGGTGCGTCTTGATGGGGCCGCTCCTGCTGAGGAAGGTTTGGCCATGCTCTCCCGGCCATGCCCAAGTGCAGGCCTCAGGCCCTTCGTGGCCAGATCTGGAACCAGAAGGGAGTGGTAATAAGACGAGAAGGGACCGGGGGCCACCACTCACAGCAGTTGTGTCTGGAGTGCCCCGTGCCTCCTGCCTCCCAGCACCGTTCCCTGTCCACCCCTGGTGGGGGCAGGGGGGGTGGCGGGGAACTCAGGAAACACTACCAATCTTCATTAATCTCATTCTGACTTTCCTCTGCTGCTTGGGATCCCGTCCCATACCTTGCATGGGTCCCCCCCAGGCTCACAGCGGTGCAGTAAAGCTGAGGAAATAGGCCAGACCCAACAGAGAGAACTGCCTGCTTCGATATCGGATTGAAAGCTCCCCCTCGGAGACGGTCGCAATGCTGAGCACCACGTGGCCCTTGACTGGCTTGCGACACCTGAGCAACAGGAGGTGAGCATGGAGGTACTGCAGCAGGAGCACAGGGACGAGTTCACCTCATGCCTGTGACTAGGTGCCAGCAAGACAGGTGCTACCCAGCCCAGTGACCCCGTGCACAAGAGCAGGCAGCTCACGAGGATGGACCAAGGGTGCTGAAGGCAGGAGTTGAAGCTGCGCTGAGAGCAGTAGGCATGGCCAGGCTCCAGGACTTGGTGGAAAATCAAATGAAATGCTTCAAGCAAGCGGAAAGAAGCACTCAAGGTGGGTCTGAGCCCCGGTGGCGTAGTGGTTGTGCGCGGGACTGCGGCCCACTGGGATGGAGGTTCAATTCCGGCTCCGCAGGGGCAAAGGCTGGGCCTCCTCCTCCCACCACCCGGGCAGTGATGCCCTAAAAAAAGAAAATAATAAAAGAAAATAAAAAAGAAGCACCGGAGGTACTCTTGTCAATGCCAGGAACCCTGCAAGACAGCTACTTGGCCAACGGCCTGGAGATCACTTTATGCAGCTGAGTGAAGACTGCATTTTTGCATGTGCTGACATTTCTCTAGACTGAGAACCGTGTGGTTTAAGATCTGGAAAGGTGGGGGTCTGTGTTGTATGCTCCCGCCATCCCAATTCACTCTGTGTGCCGGGCGAATCGTCAGAGAAGCTGGATTGGAAGAAGCATGAGGCACGGCTCATGAGCACGCTGCGGCAGGCAGCCGACACGGCCTTCCTGGCTGACGGTGAGGGCTTGTCAAGCACTTGCTGGTGATGAGCAAAGACTGCACCTTCAGGCCGGATTTCAAGTCAGTGTGAAAAAGACCACACTCTCCACGATGAGACCGACGTCGTGATAAACGGAGAAAAGGCTGAGGCTGTGACGGATACTGTCTTGTTTGGCACCGTAAGCAATCCTCAAGGACGCGGCAGTCAAGAGATGGCATGGCATTAGGCAGCGCTGCG
>PVJH01049522.1:0-10295 GCA_004026705.1 Nesogale talazaci | reverse complement strand
CCGCGTCGCTGTCGCTGGCGCTGACCGTGCCCACGTGCAGGCCGGGGCTGTTGTTCTCGCGGACCGACAGCGTGTAGGTGCTCTGCGTGAAGACGGGCGCGTTGTCGTTGACGTCGGACACCTGCACCCTGAGGGTGTGCTGCGTGTGCAGCCTGGGGGAGCCCAGGTCGCTCACGGTGATGGTCACGTTGTACTCGGCTCTCTCCTCTCGGTCCAGTGGGCGCTCTGTTAACAGGGTGTAGAAATCCTTGAAGGTAGGCTTCAGGAGAAAGGGGAGATCATCCTGAAGTGAGCATACCATACTCCCGTTCTCTCCAGCATCTTTGTCTCGTACTCTGAACACAGCAACGACCATCTCCGGTGGGGAGTTTTCTGGAATGGGACTGCTAAGAGATGTCATGGTTATTTCTGGTGCGTTGTCATTCACATCTACAACTCGAACGAGAATGGCTGATTTTCCAGCAAGGCCTCCGCCATCAACCGCTTGGACATTTATTATATAAGACTGAATTAGTTCAAAATCTAAAAGTGCTTTTAAGTGAATTTTGCCAGAAATTGGGTGAATTTCGAATGTTTGCTGCATGTCCCTGGAGGTGTGAGAAAAAGAATAAGATAGTTCTCCATTCATTCCTGCATCTAAATCCGTAGCAGACACTGTGAGGATCAAGGAGTCCAGTGGGCTGTTCTCTGGTACCTGAACTTCATAGACTGGCTTCTCAAACTGGGGGACATTGTCATTGACATCCAGGACAACAATGCGAATGAAGGCAGTCCCAGACCTGGGCGGAGCTCCGCCATCCGTGGCGGTTAGCGTGACACTAAGCTCGGGCTCCTTTTCTCGATCTAGAGGTTGGTCCAGCACTAACTCAGGGTATTTCCTGCCCGCGCCGCCGTCTTGCACTTTAAGAAGGAAGTGGGCATTGGGGCTGATGCTGTAGTTCTGGACACCATTCTGTCCCACATCTAGGTCCAGCGCACTCTCCATTTGGAACGAAGTTCCTGGAGCAGAACTTTCGGGGATTTTCAAAAGGACATGCTTGTCTATGAACGTAGGGGTGTGATCGTTTATATCTTTAACCCAAAGTTCCGCCCGAAAAAATTGCAAAGGATTTTCGAGTAGCTCTTGGAAGTGCAAAACACATGGTTCAGCGAGATCGCAAAGTGCCTCCCGATCCAGTTGCTCATTTGTGAGCAAGTCTCCGGTCTGCAGATCCAACCGCAAATGTGGGGTGTAATCATCAAAGATGACTGTGGCTCTTCGAGCAGCCAGATCTTCTATCCTGGAACGCATGTCTTTTACCACGTTGGCTATAAAGGAGCCAACCTCCAGTTCTTCCGACACAGAATAGCGCCGGGTTTCTGAACCCGCTAGAGATCCTCCCAGGAAAACAAAGAGAAGCAGCACTTGCCTTGTCTTCTGACTGGTCCCCTTCATTGGCTCCATGGCTCTTTTACCACACATTTGTCTGCACAGGTCTTCAACAGGCAACTCTGAAAGTCATTTCTGTGGCCTATTAGCCTGGAACCTTGAGGCTATTGATTTGATTTGTAAGCCTTTGGAGAGGAGTTTGGACGCCCTACCTTCCCCTTGAAAGTCTCTGCCTCTCTAGCACTCTCAAATTCACTGGCTGAAATTTTGCTACTTCCCAACATGTTCGTTATCTTATCCTGCAGCGCCACCATCCGGCCATTGCTATAGATCTGTTTTAGACAAAGTCAAAAACATGAAAAAACTCGAGTGTGCTTTTTGATGACTTTAAAATGTGCTTTCCTCCCCCCCCCCAAATGTCTATTTTTACCCCCTGAGTTGTGGTACAGAGGTGGGGTGTGGTGCTATGATCATTAAACTATGAGCACAAAGTCAGAATCTGCCACAGCTGCGGTGCCTATAAAAAGTATAGGTAAAACATTGACCATTCTGGGGACAGCAGGGCTACAGAAATGGAAAGAGACAAGGACCTTTCCCGAGAGTTACCGGAGAGCGAGAACCTTCTCCTAGACTTTTGCCCAACAACTTGGCTTTGAATTTCTACCCCTAGTTGAGAAAATTATTTTTGTTCTTTACAAACAAGGAAAACAACAACAAACATAATGTCTGCCTCAAATAAGCAAAGCCACAGCTATGTAATATCTGCCTCAAGTAATAATCTCACTGTGAAGATAATTTGGGAAACAATGGAAACTGTAAAGAGCATACCCCCCCAATAATGGACTTGGTGTGTGAGAGAGGAACAGGGGGCCTGGGGCTCTGAGGGTGGAGTCTTCTCTAACTCTCCATCAACACTCTTAGAAAAGACTCAAGGAAAGAAAGTCATAAACTGGAAACTGAATGTAGTATTTGCAGATCATTGTTTGGGCAGACCAGGATGGGCAAAAAGTAAAATTTATTTAGGGATACTCCTATAGGCAATCTCCCCCAACCCTACTCCATAAGTAATTTCACCAACAGAGTGTCCAGTTTCTGACAACTTTAAAAAAGGTTGAAAAATCCTGCCCATGTTTTGCTGCATCATTTTGCTAACTCAGGCTTTCCTGATGAATACTTTCACTCATCCAGGCATTGATTTGCTCAGCAAACATTCAGTGAACATATACAGCAATTTTTATCAGACACAGTAGCATTGTAGATGAAGTAATAGGTGAAACATACATAAACCCTGACCTAAATAACGGAGGCAGATAAGTATAGCACATTTAAGTAAGGCACAATTACTGCCAAAAGAGGAAATGTTTATGTTACTCTAAGAGCATGGATGATGGCAGAGCCGAAATAACTCCGTTGGGAGAGTTTTAGATGGAAGAACATAGATGAAGAGCTCTAGCTAGAATTTGGAAGCACAGGAAAAACTTTTCTAGGTGAAGTATATTCTAAATTGATACGTGTAAAGTGAGTAATCACATCAAACAATAATCAGATGTGGGGTGAACATTTCTAGGCAGACTGAAAGTACCATGGTGCAAAACCAAGATGAGAGAAGTGGCTTGGGGGAAATGAAATCTATTGGCTATGACAGAACCATAGAGGAGAGGAGAAAAGTGATGAGACTTCAAGGGTGGGAAGTAAGTAAATATTCTGTAACCCATGTCAAGTCATTTTGGTTTTATTTCGATGGAAATGGAAGGTTAATAAAGGATTTAAAACAAGAATGTGAGATGATCCTACCATCACTTCAGAAGATGATTGGTTTCGGGAAGGAGAATAAATTAGAAAAGAGAAGGAGCAGAGGAGAGAGATTGCAAGGTGTAGATGCCATGGAACTAGGAAGGCAGGAGCACTATATTATAAATAGGTTTGTACCAGAAGTATAACAGCAAAATGCCAGTATACAAAATGTGGTGCTATATTAGATAGAGAGGACATGTGTTAGAAAGACAGTAAAGACTTGCTTTCAAGACTAAGTACCGCGTGGATATTGGTGCTATAACCAGCATCATAAACACAGGCAAAGGAGAAGAGAGAGAAACTGGGAGGGAGCAGTAAATAAGTTCAGTTTGGGGGAAGGGAAAATGTTCATCTAAAATAGGTTGAATTTGAGGTGTCCAGAGATAGCACATTATAGTCATACTAATTATTTTCAAGTATACAGATATGAGGGAGGTTGGGTAAAGTGTTTGTGTCCCAGAAGCACATTTCAGGTTAGTTGACATAAATAACCCTTGAAGTTCTTAGATGAAGATGGTTGATCATTGATAGAGAAGGATATTTGATTAATTTCTAGAGAACGCCTATGATCATAGATGACCAACCAGAGGAAAAGTGAACGTCACTTGAGATGAAGAAAGCTAGCAAAAGCCGGGTCTAATTCCTTGACCCAAAATTCTGGCAAGAAGTGAGAAAAGAGAAAAACTATAAAAGATAAATATCTTTATGCTCCTTCACTCCCATCTTCTTGCTTCCAAACTCAACCTATTCAGTTGATTTGGTTATGTAATTAAAAAAAAACTTTTGCATGCAAAAACTGTTAAGATTAGAAGGGTTGTTAAGTTCTCAGGTATGTTGAAATACTGCCCCATTTTCTTTTAGTTTTCATTACTGTTTCAACTGCTAATACTAATCAGTTATCAGCCTAACCAATTTTCATCTTTTTGGTTGTGTGAAATCACACCTTGCTGTTTCTAGACAATCTTGATAGGCTCATTTGCTGTTTCTAGACAATCTTGATAGGCTCATTTGTGTCTCTTGAATCTCTGTGTTGATATTTTGATTAATTCCAAAAAACAACCCAGGCCTTATTTCTTCCAATATTGCTTTTGTTTTAATATTTCTTGTTTCTTTCTCTAAAATCAGATTACACATGTTATATGTTCTTGTTCATATAGGTTAGCCTAATCCGTGTTCCTCACTACGTCCTTTGTACTTGAATGGGCGCTGCACTGCATGCTGGGTAAATTGTGTTCTGATCCATCTTTGACTGAAGGAATGAATTCTTTGTGCTCTGTTGTTATTAGATGTCATGGCGTCTGGTCAGTTTCAGTTCAGAGCAAGCAACCATACACACAATGGAAGGAAACAAGGCTTGCTCCAGCTATGTCGTCACAATTGTTAGCACAGTTGTTTGAGCAGCACTGTATCGCTTCGTTGCCTGCAAGGTTCTCTTTATCATGGACCTCCTACATGATGAAGTATGACGCCCTTCTCTGAGGCCTCATAAGATATCCAAAGTATATGAGACAAAGACTCACCATTGCCACTTCTAAAGAACATCCTCACTGCACTTCTTTTTTTTGGGGGGGGGAGTCACTGCTCTCGGTGGTCGTGGGAGCTACCCAGCGCTGCTCCTGAGAGCCGCCTGGATTTGAACCGCCAAGCCTATGGGCTGTCCCGCACTCAATCACTTATGCCACTGGGGCCTCAGCCCTCTTTTTTTTTTTTTGTTTGTTTGTTTCTTGGGCATCACTGTCCTCTGGTGGTGGGAGTAGGAGGCCCAGCCTTTGCTCCTGTGGAGCTGCTGCTGGAATTGAACCTCCATCCCAGTGGGTCACAGTCCTGTGCACAACCACAATGCCACTGGGGCTCAGCCCTGCTGTACTTCTTTTTTTTTTTTTTTTTGGTTTTTGGGGCATCACTGCTCTCTGGTGGTGGGAGTAGGAGGCCCAGCCCCACTGCTGGAATTGAACCTCCGTCCCAGTGGGCCGCAGTCCCGCGCACAACCACTACGCCACCGGGGCTCAGCCCCTCTGCTGTACTTCTTTCAGAACAGATTTATATGTTTTTCCGGAAGTTCCTGGTACATTTAATATGCTTTTACATCTCGCCATTCAAAGGTATACTTCTTCTTGGTTTCTTTATTCATTGGCCAGTTTTCCCATGCACCTGATGTAATGGGATATACCATGGTTTGGGTCAGGTGCACCTTAGCTCGGAAATCTTTGCTTTAAAACACTTCCCGATGTAATAAATACATCATTTGATTTACTCCCTGGCACTTTCATAGCTTTGATTGTGGATCCAAATAAAATGGAATCTTTGATAATGTCAACATTTTCTTCATTGATCGTGATGTTCTTTATGGTCCTATTTTGAGGATTTTTGTTTTCTTTATGTTCAGGTGTAATCCATAGCAAAGGATTAAGTCTTTGATTTTCAGCAGTGAGTGCTCCAGCTCCTCTGCACTTTTTGTCTTCCAAATTGTCTTCCAAATTTATTTGAAAAATGGGTGCATGCTTCCAGTACTGCATCCATTTCTTGGAATATTTCAATTGGTATTCTGTCCATTTCTGGGGTGTTGTTTTTTTACCAATTCCTTCAGTGCAGCTTGAACTTCTTCATACCACTGGCTTTTGATTATATGCTACCTTCTAAAATGGTTGAATGTAGACCAGTTTTGGGGGGTGGTGATTGTGTGCATTCTTTCCATCTTGTTTTGATGCTTTTGTTGTTCAATATTTTCCCTATCAAATCTTTCTTCTGCTTTTTCATCTTGAGGAATGACAAACATGTTTTCTTCTTTTGGGGTTCTAACCCTAGATCTTGGCACATTTCATTAAAATACTTTGCCTTGTCTTCTCAAGCCATTCTTTGAGATCCTCTATTTCTTTGATTTCATTCTTTCTTCCATTTACTTTAGCTACTCCATGTTCAAGAGCAAGTTTCAGAGGCTCTTCTGGCATCAATTTTGATCTTTTATCTTTTTCTGTCTTCATGGATAATATCCTTAGCGCCATGTTATTCTTTCCATCATTCGTTGATGAGTATCTAATTTTCTGTTAAAGTTCATCTATTTAGCAATTTGGTTATGATATTTTTCATTTCTAGGAGTTCTCTTTTTAAAAATAATCTGTCAGATTTTATCATTTTGTTTCCTATAATATTACATGTTCTCCTATTTCAATTAAACATTTCATTTATTATATACTGGTAATTGCAGTATTTGAAGTGCTCAAAATTTCTTTCTTTTTTTTGGGGGGGGGGCATCACTGTTCGAAATTTTTTTCTATATTCTGTTGTTTTGCTTTTAGTATTGGGTTTCCTGACATGTGCACTTATTTTTTACTGGGTTCAAGACACAAACATAAGAATTCTTTTTTAAATTTTTTTTTGTTTTGTTTTGGGGGGCATCACTGCCCTCTGGTGGTGGGAGTAGGAGGCCCAGCCTTGCTGCTAGATTTGAACCTCCAACATGGATTGCAGTCACGCAAACAACCACTAAGCCACCGGGGCTCAGCCCAAGAATTATTTCATATGAGCAATTTGAAGCTTAGGAAGAAGAACCCTTTTATAGAGGAGCTGCATTTGATTCTGTCTGGACTTGAAAGCACAACTTTGACAATGATAACTTTAAATCAAGTTCAAGAGTAGAAGTGAAACTCAAGACTGATATTTCATTCAAAGATTCACCCATTACTTGCTTGCTCTCAATTTAAGATGTAATCCTTGAATATCCAGAGTTACTGACAGAGTGGAATTTTGTAAGCTTCTCATTTTGATAAATTTTTATTTCCCCCTTCATGACATAAATCATCCTAAGATCCCAAATGTTCTCTGGGAAAGAGCAAATTTTGTACTTATCTATCTTACTGGATTTCCTTTTAATATTGAACTTTGATTTGACAACACATTAGTGTCTTCTTAGCTAATTGTTGAAGACTTGGTCTATGTTCTCAGTGGTCTATATAATTTATTCTACCCTTACTTAAAAAGTAGAACCTCAGGGATATTTTTTTTATATCTCAAAATAACTAGTTAAATCTTACAGAATAATTTTTCACTAACTTCACACAATCAATAGTAAACTCTATAATGCCTCAAACAACTTAAATAATGTTAGAAAAGACACATTTTGCTGCTACAATAGAATTTGCTTTCACTTTTATTTGCACTATTTAAACACACCCTTCCCACACAAACTGCACAATCTTCTCTATAGCTTTCTACTCCATTCTATCTAAACTGCACAATCTTCTCTATAGCTTTCTACTCCATTCTATCTTCCCCCTTCACTCTCTCCTCAATGTAGATAAGCAGAATAGCTTTTCACATTCTTTTTTGCCCTAAATTTAAGACATAGCTTTAAAAAATTTTATCTTGATGGTTTGCACTTTTAGAACCTTATTTAAGAAATTCAAGCCAATTCAAAGATCATAAATATATTTTTCCATTGTTGCCCTTTCCTCCATGTCCTCAGTAAAAATATTCTTGTAGTCTATTAATACTTCACTTATGAAAGCATATGCTTCTGTATGTAGAATATGCTAATCACATTATGTACAGCATTTGTAGGGTCACATTAACCTTTTACCTACACTATATTCCAGTTATCAAACTCTATAACTCTAAGTGTCCATTTAAACTATTTGTTTATATATTGGAGACAATATAATTTATAGTACAGATGGGCCTTCTATAAACTGTTAATGGAGAAACAGTTATTTTGTGAATTTCTCAGAGAGGCTATAAGGTATAAGTGATATTTAATATTTGTTTTTAAGAATAAATAGGAAAGTGAACTTAAATAATTTTCACCAACAGTTTAAATTTCATTTTTTTTTGGTCAAGTTTTCATCTTGTACTGTTGTGATGAAGACTATTTCACTTAGGGTGATATCTTGAACTTATTTTGGTTCAAAAATATAAAAGAATAGAAATTTTAAAGTAGTAAAGAGTGTTTTTCTCCTGGCATCACTGCTCTGGTGGGAGTAGAACGCCCAGCCTTGCTCCTGGAGAGCTGCTGCTGGATTTGAACCGCCAACCCTGTGGGTCACAGTTCTGCACACAACCACTATGCCACTGGGGCTCAGCCGTAAACAGTATATTTTAAGTAACCAAAATGAACATATCAAGACCCAGAGCAGCATAGGATTCTTTCCCCATAATAACAACATCATCAACACATCATCCCACATCAACAAAGACAGTCTTTAAAATTATATGCATTTAAAAGAATCAACAATTTAGTGTGCTCACTTTTATTTTGTCATTCAGTAAACTCTTGTAAAATGCTACAAAACAACAGCAAAATGTCCTCTAACAATCAATATAGAAAGTAGCATTTTTTTAATGTAAAACTTTGGAGGCGGCTGAGCCCCGGTGGCGTAGTGGTTGTGTGCAGGATTGTGGCCCACTGGGACAGAGGTTCGATTCTAGCTCAACGGAGCAAAGGCTGGGCCTCCTACTCCCACCACCTGAGGGCAGAGATGCCCCCCACAAAATAAAAAAACTTTGGAGGCATAGAGTGAAAAAATAAAAAATGCTTTCCACTTAGATGAGCAATATTTTTTGAACAATCTTTTTAATTTGGGTTTTTTAAGTAAATTACAATATTTTAACATTCATTCTTAAATACTTCAGTGTCCATCTTAAAATTTAAGAACATTTACTTGCTTCGTAACAATAGTATTATCACAAGAAAAAGAGCAATGGCTTCTTTTTGATATAATTTGTTCATGTTGAGAATATACACACCAGAAAACACATCCATCCAACAATGTCTCCATGCACAATTCCATGACATTGCTGAGATCTCTCTAGTTGGGCAGCCATTCTCATCTTCCTTTCTGAGCTGTTTCAACCCCCTGAACATAAATCCACGGCCCCTGAAGGATTTCTAACTAACCTTTGGAATGGTCGGTTTGACATGTACATTCAGTTCTTTACTTGTTTGTATTCTTTTTTGGGGGTGGGGGGGCATCACTGCCCTGGTGGGAGTAGCCAGTGGCTGGATTTGAACCGGCAACCCTGTGGGCTGCAATCCCACACACAACCACTATGCCACCGGGTCTCAGCACTTGTTTATGTTCTTATCGTGATTTGAGTAGAGGTTAACAGAACAAATTTCTTGTCCCTTCCAGAATTCACACTTAATGTTGTTTCCTGATGTGAACTGCAACCCCCATCAAGTAAGAGCCCTCTACCTACCTCTTTTCGTTCTGGACTTGCTGTTTCTCTTTGTTCTTTCTTAACCCTCCCTTCCTTCAGAGCTTTCCTGGGGCAAGTGCTGTCCTTGGACTTTGTATTGTAAGGGTGGCATGCCCCACCCTCTCCCTTGTACTTTGGCTCTTATTAGAGGCCCACCTCCAGTTGGGGGTGGGGGGTGGGGATAGTTCAGCCTCCAGGCCTGACAGGTCTGACAGCACAATCAGTGTGCACAGCAGACAGTTTACTCATAAGCTAAATTATTGCTTGGCTCCATCTCTCAGGGTCTATTTTTGGGGTAAGGTTTAAAACTTAAAAGCTATCTCAAAGCAAGTTTTTCTTGGGGGAAGTAGGAATAAAGTGACATGCCCCGCTTTTTAAACAATTTAACAACATCCCATGGTGTTTTAAAATTAAAATAAATACAATGCTATTTTTGCGGTCTATGAAGATTTTCATTACTCCATACAGACCAAAATTTTAATCAAGAATCCTCGCACCGCCCCTCCCCCCATAAATGGTGTCCCGTTTAAAATCTGGTCACTTTATTATTACGTGGTGGATTAAATTAACTTTGAAAAATCACAATAAAGACTTCCAAAGCAAATTTGAGGAAAGGCTGAACAATGCTAAGGATGCATGCAATGGTAATACAAGATAAATCATATAGCTTAGGTAAAAGGCATTAGCAGTTTTATGGCAAGAAAAATGAACATTTAAAACAAATTACTTTATTGGATATTGAATCCTAAACTACTCCCAGAGTTGGCGTTTTCACCTACTTTCCTCCCAGAATCCTGGAATGGGAGATTAGGAATAATCGGCTTCAGAAATTTAAACTCATTAGTCCCAGAACCTCCTGCCAGACACACCTCATACTGGTAGTTCTGGGTGAGAGTCCCAGTGCCGCTCACGTCCACCAAGTGTCCCGGGAAGTGGCCCT
>PVJH01049521.1:0-10371 GCA_004026705.1 Nesogale talazaci | reverse complement strand
GTAGCCATTCAGCTCAGAAGCAATAAAGCCCACATGGAAGAAGCACATCAGCCTATGTGATCATGAGGTGGTGAAGGGATCCGGTGTCAAGCATCAATGAGCTAAAATTATATTATTATTAATGAGTGGGAGTACAGATTGGGGACCCAAAGCCCATCAATAGGTGAGGTGGCATCCTTTTGCAGAGGGTTTAAAAGGAAGAGATGAGTCAGTTAAGATACAGGGAAGGAGCTATGAAATATGCAACCTTCCTCTAGTTCCCATGCTGCCTCCCACCCACTATCATGACCCCAAGTCTACCACATAAATCCAGCTAGACCAGGAGATGTACAGTGAAGTTGGAAACATGGGAAACTTAGGATAGATGATCCATCAAGACTAGTAATAGGAGTGGTAGTATCAGGAGGGTGGAGGGATGGAGGAATAGAAAGGGAGAACCAACTTCAGGGATCTACACGTAGCCTCCTCTCTGGGGCACGGACAACAGGGAAATGAGTGTTGGGACACACAGTGTACAGGATGAAAAAATAATTTGTAAATTACTAAGGGTTCAAGGGGATGGCGGGGGGTGGAAGGGTAATATAGGGAGCTGATAATGGGGGCCTGGAGGAAGGGAGAATGTTTTGAGAGTGATGATGACAATGGTTGTGTAAAAGTGGCCTGAATACAACTGAGGTTGTTAGGGATTCTGATGGGAGTTGTAGGGGCCCCCAATAAAATGATTAATTTTTTTAAAAGGGGGGGGGAGGGGAAAAGGGAGGGTTTTTTTTTTTAAAGAGGAACTTGTATCAAGGACTCAAGTGGAAAATATTGGGAAATGTATATGGAAATATGTGTGCAAATGTGCTTGATACAAATGTTGTAGTAGCTGTAAGAGCTGTAAGGGCCCCAATAAAATTTTTTTTAGAAATATATTAAGTAGAGGGCTGAGCCCCGGTGGCGTAGTGGTTGTGCGTGGGATTGCGGCCCACTGGGACGGAGGTTCAATTCCAGCAGTGGGGCTGGGCCTCCTACTCCCACCACCGGAGAGCAGTGATGCCCAAAAAAAAAAAAAAAAAAAAATTAAGTAGAATCAGTTAAAAAATTTAATGGGAATTCTAGCAAATATTTAGAGAAGACTTAATGCCAATTTTATATAAACTAGTAGACTATAGTACCAAATTAACTTTATGAAGCAACTATAAGTCTGATACCTAAACCAGACAAAGATATTGCTAAAATTGAAAATTACAAATCAATATCTAATGAATACAGATGCCAAGATCTTCAATAAAATACTAGCCAATATCAAAAAAGTAATTACAATGAAGTGAAATTCACACCAATATCCATGAGTGGTTTATATTAGAAAAATAGTTAATTCCTCACATAAAGAAGAGCCATATGATAATATCAATTGATGGAGAAAAGGCATTTGGTGAAATTCAGCATCCTTTCCTGATAAAAACACTCAATAAAAGCCATATATGTGAAATCAATAGCCTGCATCTCACTGATGAAGCTGATGATGTTTTCAGATATGTATTTGCCATCTTCTTTGAACTAATTTACATACCTATTTTGAATCTTGTTTGTTTTCTGCTAAATTTTGAGAATATATTTTTGTTGTTATATTTATTCTGGTGGAAGAAATAACGTTTATTCAAACTTAGCATGATCTTTGTTCCCCTGTGAAGAGTCTTTGGCTTGCCATGTAAAACATTTTCTTCACTATCAAACTGCTATATAGGGGGCTGAGCCCCGGTGGCGTAGTGGTTGTGCGCGGGACTGCGGCCCACTGGGATGGAGGTTCGATTCCGGCTCCCAGGAGCAAAGGCTGGGCCTCCTACTCCCACCACCTGAGGGCAGTGATGCCTAAAAATAAAAAAAAAAAAATTAAAAAAATAAAATAAAATAAAACAAACTGCTATATAGGAACATTATGAAACACAAATTGTAAACAATTTTCTTTACAGTATTCAGATTAGTGCATTAAAACAATGTTGACTTAAGGCAAAGTGAGTCAATTGGCAAAACATCTGATTCCTTTTCTAACGAAGGCTGATACAGAATGACACGCAAGTTAAGCTCTAAATTTACTACATTGTACATATCAGGTGCTCAAAAGCAGTCGTCATAGCAGGGTTGCTTTTCAAAAGTAACTCTGATCCAAATATAAGTAATCCTTAGTCTAGAGGTCAGGAAGGAAAGTAAATAACCCACAAAGCCATACAGTATTTAAGACTTTTAGTGAGACAGCAAGTTGAGAATTTTCAAACCCAAAAAGTAGGCAATTTTTCATACTCTTCTTCAAACTTAAAATCATCATCTGTGAGGGCTACACTTTCCCCAGTAAATGTCAGACCTAAAATGAGCCTATGAATAAACAGTCTATCTTTAGTATTTTACTAGGCAATCTACAGCAAATGCTTAATAGGTACACAAGAGAAGTATGATATATTAGGTAGTTTACTCATAGTTAGCTAAGGTCTGAAGAAAAAGAATGATAAAAGCTAAACTTGTAATTTGTTCTGTTGTGAACAGAAAGAAGAAAATAAAAAAATCACACACACCCAAACACATAAAAAAGCCAACAACAAAATCCAAATCAAAGCTAAATATGCTAATTCTTAAAAGCTATTGAGAATCATTTCTCTGCTAGCCCAAGTTGAAATTAGAGATTTTTAATTAAGACAATACAAATTGGGGTGTGTTATATTCACAGTGACGGCGAATGCATTCAGACACAAACCCCCTTAGTCTACTAATTCTCAAAACTAAGCCAACAGGAATAATAAATTATAAATGAAAGACATAGACAATGTAGACTAAAATCTAACAGTTAATGAGTTGGAAAACAGGGAAGTTATGCCAACAGTGGTATTTAGAAAACTTTTTTGGGGGGCGGCGGCGGGGCATCACGGCTCTCCGGTGGTGGGAGTAGGAGGCCCAGCCCCACTGCTGGAATTGAAGCTCCGTCCCAGTGGGCCGCAGTCCCGCGCACAACCACTACGCCACCGGGGCTCAGCCCTAGAAAACTTTTCCGTATTAGAAAATGTCCAATTTGAATCCAAAGGAAACTTCTCAACTAAAAATAATAATGGGAATCATTCTATACTTAACATCTTTTACAGTAATGCTATTAAAAGCAGCAACTGATTCAGGAATCTTCCTAAATAACTGTGAGAATGTGGTGCAGCAGTGCATACATTTTTAATTTTTGCCTTTCACTGCATAGGTGATGAGACTGATAATCACAGCACCAGTAGCAACGAAACAAATGGCGGCGCACGTGGATTTCTGGATTTGCTCTGGCACTCTGCACTCTGAACAGCTGCCGCTGTGCTCGCTGAACGTGAGTCCCTGCAACTTCTACATTGTCTTCTGTGCTACTGAGTACATCTTCTTCATGAATTGCCATTCCCAGATCTTCAAACCTTTCATTAAGACCCACAATACGACTTCTAGTTGCCTAATAGAAGACTCTCTCTCATGAACAAGGTGCACGTCATCTTCTGTAATTTCTTCATCCTGTGCCTGCACCTGAAATTCAGGTCGGCTTTCCCAAGACACAACATTCTCGTCTTTGGAACTGTCCTCAGGAAAACCACCAGACACCCTGGAACTGGCTTTGACTCGAGCAACAAGCTCTTTTTCTTTCTCAGCAGCTTGCCTCTGGACCTTCCAAAAATTAGTACTGTAGTGAACTCTACCACGAAGCGATCCTTCTGGATTTTCCTTTGACGCTGTTCACTGGGGGTGGTGGGCAGGGATCCAAACTCTTTTATAGACTTACCTGTTCCTTTGGCAAGCTGGTTAGTGTACTGCTGCTTCTGTTGCAGCTGTTGCCTCAATTCAGGTGAATCTTGAGGAGTTCCAAAGAGTCCTCTGTATTTCCAAAGAACATTGTGTGATCTTCTGGATGTTGGAAGAGATGCACTGGGCCAGCAGGGGAGGGTCACCACCGATTCCTGGAGTATAAGACATGGCTGACGTGCTCACTCTCTAATGTCATCAGATGTTGATGGGCTGTCGGGAGTTTTTTCCAAGCTGTCACCACTACCTCCTGTGCTTCTTCCTCCTCTGATCATGGCCACACACCCAACCCACTGCAGCAAGCTAAATATTCTCAGCTGAGGGGTAGTGGTGCTGGGACGTCACTTTTTATATTATTAGATATACTTAATCAGATGTATGATCTGAAAATATTTTCTCTCATTTGATAGTTTGTTTTTTATTCCCTGAAAATTGCACAGAGCAAACACATTGAAGTTTTAAAAAGCAAATTTTTAGTGCCTAGACGTGAATGCAACATACTGACATGAATGAAGTAGGGAACCAATCCCAACTGCGTGAACACCCCCACCCCCAAAGAATTCACTTCAGAGGATAGCACTGAAGCTTCAGTTGAGGGAGCGGGATATGTCCAATCAGCACACACAGGAACAAGCAAAGAGGGAAGGAGAGTGTGGGGAACATATCCTGGCCCACCAAGCCCCGAGGGTGATATTCCTGCAGCCAATGCTCAGACCAAAGGACTGGCCCCACCACGAAACATGATGTCCCTCACTGACCCAGGTTGCTTCAGGGGATAATACTGGAGGCACAATGTGTGGATTGTACCCAATCGGACCCCACCCTGGGGCAAAATGCTAAGGGCAGTAAGGAGAGCAAAGCAATGAAGTCCCCAGGGAATACCAAACATAGACTTTGGGGTCAGGATGTGGCACCATCAAATGACTGGAAACAAAGGAGGCGACAAACACCAATAGCCAGAATGAGGGATGAAACCAGGGAAATCACAGTGGACCCCAATGAGATTAAAGGATAATCACAAAGTGCCACAAAAGTTTGTCTTCTAATGAATTCAACAACGTGGACAAATACTTGGAAAAATAATCCTCCCTTAAATCATCCCAGATCGAGGTCATGAACCTTAGCAGACCGATAGCAGAAGAAGAAACAGATATGATTATCAAGAAACCACCAAGAAGAAAAGCTCCCAGACCAGTAAGCGTCACAGGAGAATTCTACCAACGTGGCAGTCACCTAACCTGCTGTCAATTTGAGGATTGAGAGTGTAGGGGTGGAATCTAGGCTGTCAATCTGGAGATAGTCAATGAGACCTCTGCGTGGGCGTGGCCTTCTGAGAATTCTGGGAAATGTGGTCATTCCTTCTTGGAGGCAGAGACATTATCTCTCTCAGTTCACTTCCTTGGAGACTTTCTGCTGACAACGCCCTCTTGGAAATACTATACTGACTCCCTGTGAGACATTCCAGAGGAGAGCTATGGACCTAACCTGATGGAACCAGACCTCTGAAGCCGGAGGAGGCACTTGGAGACCCCTGCCAGCACTGAGATGTTTACAATCCCACTGGATCCAAAGGCATATTCTACCCATCTGGCTTATAATCATCTTGCGTTCATCATCATTGCTTGTGTTTCATGAGTCTGAAGAAGACGTTAAAGACTGGTGTCGAACATATGGGTTAATATCGGACTGAAGACCTTGGATTGATTGGGCTGGGATGTCTTTCTCAATGTTTGATTGCTCTTGTATATAAACCTCTTCCTTATATACATATGTGTGTTTGTCAATTTGTTTCTCTAGTCTACCCGAACTAACACATTATGGTACTAGGAGTGGGGTTCAAACCCACACGGACATGTCGACTGAATTGGATTGGGCTGGGACTTTTTCTCAGTGTTCCATTGCTCTTGTATATAAACCTCTCCCTTATACACATATGCGTGTTTATGAATTTGTTTCTCTAGTTTACCTGGACCAACACAGCCAAGCATTAAGAGAAGAGCTGATGCCAATTATTCCAAAGCATAGAAAGAGATGGCAAACTCCCAAACTATGAAGTCAGTGTAACTTTGATACTCAAACAGGACAAGGATTTCACAGTAATAAAGAACCACACACCGATATCTCTAATGAACATAGACGCAGAAATCCTTAACAAAATATCGATCAATAGAAGACAAAAGTATATAAAACATATCACCCAAAATGATCAGATGGGATTTATTCCAGGGAATGCAGGAATAGTTTAACATCTGAAAGTCCATCAATATTATCCGCCATATTGATAAGAAGAGGGATAAAAATCACATGAAAGAGAGTTGTATGAGCCCCAAATACAATTATTTATTTTAGAAAAAAGGAGGGGAAAAGAGCTCATACCAAGGGCTCAAGTAGAAAATATTTGGAAATGAATATGGCAACGTGTATCCAAACATGCTTGATACAAATGATGTATTGAACGTTATAAGAGCTGTTAAAGCCCCCAATAACACCATCAAAAACAAACAGACCTCCAGGGCCAGTTATACTCTGTTCTATGGGGTCACTGTGAGTTAGAATTGACTCAACGGAAAATTGAATAAATGAGAATAATGGTTTCTGCCATTCTTGCTTCTAAAAAAAGAATCGTGATAGTATGAATAGAGGCAGTGAAAGTATTTGACAACACCCATTCCTAATGAAGACACTCAAGAAGATAGAAATGAAAGTTCCTCAAGTTATTCAAGCTATTTATGAAAAACCAACAACAAACATCATAGTCAATGGACAAAAGAGGAAAACAATTCCACCTAAAAAGGGGACCAGACAAGGATACCCCTTGTCCCCACTTCTATTCAAGACCATACTAGAGGTCCTAGCTAACAATATAAGGCAGCAGAAGGACAGTAGAGATATCCATCTTGGAGAGGAAAAGGAGAAATTATCACTATTTGCAAATTGTATACATTGAAAACCCCAAAAGCTCCACAACAGGAGTACTGGCAGCGATAGAGAAATACAGAAGAGTGGTGGGACAAGATCAACAAACAGAAGTCTGTTGGTTTGCTAGACACATTGGACAAGACCATAGACGGGAAGATCAAGAAGGCAGAACCTTTCCAACAGTCAAGAACAAGCTGAATATAGTTAGCTATATCTAGGGATATATCTAACATCATTAACAACAAAAAAGATTTATACAAGGAAAACTATTGAACTCTGCTATAGGAAACCAAAAGTGACCTCCACAAATGAAAGAGTATTCCATGCTCATGTATTGGAGGAATCAATATAGTAAAGATGTCAATCTTACCCAAGGCACTGTATATGTTTAACACTATCCTGATTCAAATCCCAACAACTTTCTTCAAAGAATTGGAAAAACTGACCATCTGTGGAGAAGGAAGAAGCCCAGAATTAGAAGAGAACTCCTTAAGAAGGAGGATAAAGAAGACTTATCTTACTTGACTTTAGCACTTTATACAGTCAGTAGTCAAAACAGTGTGGTACTGGAATAAAGACAGATACTGAGACCAATGGGAAAAAAAAAACCCAGAAATAAAACCATCAGCATTTAGACAACTGATCTTTGACACAGGTCTTAAGTGAGAGGTGGATGCCCTCTTCAATAGATGGTACTAAAAATAATGGATATCCAACTGTAGAAAAATGAAACAACACCTTACCTCACCCCATGCACAAGAACAAACTCCAAGTGAATCACAGACCTAGAAGTAAAATCCTAAACTATCAGGACCATCAATGGAGGAATCAGGACAACCTTAAAATCCTTGGCACAGGGAATATATAGGCTAATTGTAATAGGGAAGGGTACACACACAGGTGAAGATGAAATCAACAAATGGGATACATGAAGGATAAAACACCTGTGTGTTTCAAAAAACTTCACCGAGAGAGTAACAAGAGAAAACAGACTGGGAGATGATTTTTAGCAATGGCAAGGGCTTAATACTAAAATATGCAATACCCTCCTAACCCCGGTGGTGTCGTGGTTGTGTGTGGGACTGTGGCCCACTAGATTGGAGGTTCAAATCCAGCAGCAAGGCTGGGCCTCCTACTCCCACCACCAGAGGGCAGTGATGCCCCCCCCAAAAAAGAAGAAAACATTAGCCCTTTGAGGAAGCGGGCAAAAGATTTGAACAGAAGTTTCACTAGGGAGGAGACCCGAACGACCAATCAGCATATGAGAAAATGCTCCTGATAGTTAGCCATCAAAGAAATACAAATTAAAACAACTATGAGATACCACCTAACACCCTTGAGGAAAGCCCAAATCAGAAAATTAGAGAACAACAAATGTTGGAGGTAATATGGCGAGATAAGAATTCTCCTCTAGTGCTGGCGGTTGTGTAGATAAGTACAGTCTCTGTGGAAAGCCATCTGATGATATTTTTAAAAAAATAGAAATTGTGTTATCTTATGATCCAGGTATTCTTCTACGGAGCATATACCCACAAGAGGTAAGAAATAGACCAGGACCAGTCATCCGGGCTCCAATGTCTACTGAAGCACAAGCCACAATTATAAAGAATTGGAAACAACCCAAATTTCCAGCGATAGACAAATGGATCTGAGAACTCAGGCACATAGATGCGATGGAGAACTACACATTACAAAAAAGCAGGAAGCATGTCATCTCATGGCAGAGATGAGGGAAACCATGCTACGCCAAGTTAATCATTCAAAGAAGGACAAGTACAGTATTAGTCCACTGAGGTTACGTATAATCAGCACAGTAGGTATAGAAGAAAAACCGCTTATCTCACACTTCACTGGTCGAAGTTTAGGCAATCAGGCAGGGGGCAGACCAAACCCAAGTAGGTACATGTCATTGCAATAGAAAAATAGGGAAAGAGGGGTTGGGGGGAGAGAAAAGGGAGGGGGAAAGAGAAAGACAATGGTGCTGGTGGAGGCGTCACTGATTCACCCAAGGGGAGGGCATGGTCTATGTCTCCTCAGAATTGGGAGTGTGAGTGCAGACCCCACCCCAGCATGCCAAACCTTGAGGGCAACGCGATCCCACAAAACCACTCAGGAACACAAAGGTCTACAGGGCAGGCCCCAATCAGGACTAAACTGACTCCCCTCCCCAGCTGCAGAAGTATGTGCTACAAAGGACAACATTAAACCTACAGGTTGGGGGAGAGAGCCCGGGCTGCCATGCCCATGTCCATACGGAATCAGATTAAGAAGGCTAAAGACAGAGCGAGGGACTGGACCCCTCACTGGCCCACAAAGCCCTAAGGGTGATGCTGCTTCACAGAATTGCTAAGGCACAGAGAGGACTGTAGGGCTCACAGCAGCTCAAGACATGATGTCCCCTAGCTGGAGCACACCATGACAGAGGACAGTACTTGGGACACACGGCGGGGAGTGAGTTGAGTCTGACTACCCTCACAGTGGAACGAAACAAGAAGGGAACATAACAGATCAGCAACAGGAGCAAAACAGAGCCACACACACCTGAGGAAACTCCCAAAGCAGACTTCAGGCTAGGAGAACAGTTCCTGGAACCCCCAGGACCAGTCATCAAGATCAGCAGACAGATCTGGAATTATTTATGTTTTTCGGGGGGAGGGGGAGTTCTTTGCTATTTTCCCTCCTTCCCCCCACCCCCGCCAGCTCTTTTTATTCAATCTTTTGTTCTCCCTCTGTTATTTTTGTTTTACCTACCTATATAAAATAGACATGGAAAGCAAGTCCAAGGACTTGGGGGGAGGTGGACGCAGGGGAAAGGAGTGGTGGGAAAACAATGCCTTGGACAAGGGAACAACTAGGGAATTAAAAGCAACAGCCAGGAGGAGGCTGAGATCCCAGTGGTGGTGGAACAACAGCAATCTAGTGGAGAGGAATTACTATGAGGGAAAGGAAGGGCAAACATGATGGTGATGAAGATAAAAGGAAACAGAGGAAAGATCTAGGAAGCAAAACTATGGATAGAGGTATAAATATAGGTGTGAGTTCATTATTAGTTCATAAAAATAAAAGTATTGACCCATGTACATGTATATATATGGAAATATGTTGAGGAAGTGAATGGACTGGGCCTCTGCTCAAGCTCTAACAACCTAGCACTTCTGTGATGCTCACTTTCCGACATGATCTCTGCAGACAAAAGGTGTGCGTAAGCAAATGTGGTGAAGAAAACTGATGGTGCCCAGCTATCAAAAGATATAGTGTCTGTAGTTTTAAAGAATTGAAGTTGAACAGGCATCCATCTAGCAGAGAAGCAACAAGCGCACGTGGAAGAAGCATATACCAGCCTGTGAAATCATGAGATGTCAACAAATTCAGTAACAGGCACCAGAAGGCACTAAACAAAAAGCATATTGTTGAGTATTGTTGAGTATGAGGGGGGTGGAGCAGAGATCCAAGCCCATCTGTAGACAATCGGACATCCCTTCATGAAAGGGTCACAAGGAAACAGTATAGCACCAATGAAACACATAATAATTTTCTGGTTCTTTGGGGCTCCCTCACCCCCACTCTCATGACCCCAGTGCTGCTTTTCAGTTCTGGCTATACCAGAGCATGTACATTTATACACTTATACATGTACACTTATCTTATAGATAAGAG
>PVJH01049520.1:0-10289 GCA_004026705.1 Nesogale talazaci | reverse complement strand
ATCTGACAGCTTTCTATAAATGTACTGTTACAACTGTTGTTGGATTATCTTTAGCAAAATTTTACTTGCATGTCTTATCAATGATATTGTTTGCAATTTCAGCATTCTGTTTGGTCACCTTTCTTTCGAATGGGTGCAGATGTTGATCTCCTCCAGTCAGTTGGACAAGTAACAATCTTCCTGATTTCCTGGCATAGGTAAGTCTTCATCAACTTGTGGAAATAGATAAGTTTGTGCTCCATCAATTCCTGGGGCCTTATTTTTGACCAGTGCTTTCAGTCCTGTTTGAACTTCTTCCTCTAGTTCCATTTATTCAATCTCCTGACATGACTGAATGTCAAATACTCATTTTTGCTACCGTGTACTCTTTTCCTCTTCCTCAATGCTTCCTGCATCATTCAATATTTTTCCATAGAATTTTTCAGTATTTCACTTTGTGACTTGATATTTTCTGGAGTTGTTTCAGCTTAAGATATACCATGTTCTCCCATTTTGGTTTTCTAATTCTAGGTTTTACATATTTCATTTTAATATTTGACTTTGTCTTCTTCAAATAATGTTTGACATTTTCTTTTCAGCTCTTTGACTTAATCATTTCTTCCATTTACTGTACTCTATGATTGAGAATTTGGGTGTCTCTTCTGACATCCATTGTGATCTTTTCTTTGATCATGTATTTTAATGGCCATTTACTTTTTTCTTGAATGATGTTCTTGATGCCCTTGTATAGCTCCTCATGTTATCTATCATTGGTATTCAGTGTATCAATTGGTTCCTGAGATGTTCTAGAAATTAAATGGGATAGTTCAAGGTCATATTTTGGTTCTTGTGATTGTTTGATCAATATCTTAGTGAAGATTTTGGTAGACTTCTTCAGCTGTGTCACCATTAACTTTTGTGATTGTGGATACATTTGAAAAATAGTTCCATTGATGGGATTTCCTTGAAGTTGGATAAATATATTTCTATCAAGATACACCTTGAAATGTGTTTTTGACAATGAATGCACTGCCATTTCTCTTGATTGTGTCATTCCTCGCAGAGTAAATCATATTATTTTCTGATTGAAAAGGACCGATGCCAGTCACATTTGGAGAGGGCCATACTCCAGCACTGTCTCCCACATTTTTCTGCTTCCATTTATTAGTCCTTTCATATCTGACAATGTTTCCACGCTATACATAAGATTTTCATCAACTACATCCTCGGAAGCAGGCAGCCAATCCCTTCTTCATAGTCTGTTCTTCATCTAGAAGCTCAGCTGAAGCTTGTGCACTTTGGGTGACAATACTAACACTTGAAATAACAGTGACATAATTTTCAGAATCACAGCAGAACACCAGTTGCAACAGTATGACAAACAGACTGATAAGTGATGGTCCATTTACATAGCACAAGAAAAATCAAAACGATTGTTGCTTTTTTTCTTGGAGTAAGCTCAAACTCCTGGAGTTACTATGTGTACCAGAATAAAACATTTGGGGCCCTGCATCCCGTTCATATTTGTTAGTATTTTTTGTCCATTGTGTTAGTCCACATAAACTAGAGAAACACATCCATAGAAACTTATATGTGTATACGAGAGTTTTATATAAAAGGTGAGTGTATATAGTGCCATATGTCTTGTCAGTAGAATGTCTCGCAGGGAGTGAGCATCAACAATAGAGAGTGTCCAAGGGAGTGAACCCAGAAAGAGAGCGTCTGCTTCCTGCTCCAAGGAGAAAATCCAGGAGTTTCCCTAATTCTCAGGAGAAGTCCCTCCCCACAGAGAGGCTTCATTGGCTTTGATTTGATTGACAGACTAGACTTTACTCCTTCACTCTTAATCTTATCAAGTCCCAAATTGACACCAGATTATGTAACTACCACATCCATTTTTAGGACTACTGTATTAGTCCATTGAATTGAGTGTTTCCTTCCATGTCATTGGTCTATTTTACACATAATGTTCTGCCCAAAATGATTTATAAAAAAGGAAGGGAAAAGAGGAACTTATACCAAGGTCTCAAGTAGAAAATATTTGGAAATGAAAATGGAAACGTGTACAAATATGCTTCATTCAAACGATGTGTGGAATGCTATGAGAGCTGTAAGAGCCCCAATAAAATCACTGGGAAAAAGAAATTCACCATCCTTGTTTCTAAGGAGTATTCTGTTTTTAATTCCCTTATGATTACTTTTATTTTCGGATCGTTACCCTATACTCAATATCCTTGGCCAACACCACCTTTTAAAAACATGAACTTCTTTAATAACTATTTTTAAATCTTTCATATGTACATGAGTTAATTCAGAAGACCACTAAACATCATGAGACTCTGCCTTGATCTTGATGCTAGGAAGTTAGGAGGACTGACTAGGCAAACAGGTTTTTTTAAATATGATGACATAATTCTGAATCATATTGTACTGATGGGTATATGACACCCAAATTTTGTCAAAATCAAGACTGAATTTTACATGCAAATTCAGAGAAATCATATGGAAATCCATGGTCTAAAAGTTTTCATGCAAACCTTAATGTAAGAATCTAGCTAAATGGCAAATTTATAGCTAACTTCTATAATTGGATTGGAAAAAGTGTTTACATAAGTAACCTTAAAATGTTTAAAGTGTAAGAGGTTGAGCAAAGCAGACTGTACATAGCATGCACTAATTGACATTGTGGTTTCCTACAGGATATACTCACTGCAATCGAGTCATTGCTGACTTGTCGCAACCGTATAGTCCACCAGAGGACTACCTTTGTGCGGCTCCAAGAGTAGAAGTCTTTAAAGGAGTAGAAAGCTTCAACTTCTCTTTCTGAGAGCTTGTTGGTTTCAAACTGCTGACCACAGGACTAGCAGTCTAATATATAACCCTCTACCCCACCAGGCCACCTCTCAGAGAATATACATGATTAGCTGCATGGACTGCCATGTGTATCTAAATAAATGACAGAGAGTGAAAGCAACTCTCCTCATTGCAGTCAGCATGGATTCCCTGCAAGGAGGAAAGGTAAGAATTATGCTTAGGACAATTACAATCAGCAGAATATGCAGGAGTTCAAGAAGGAGGAGAATGTTTTACAATTGATTGTGGTGACAACAGTACAATGATGCTGGATTTGACTGACCTGTCTGAGGATGGGATATCTGTGTTAGTTCCCAAAAACCTGGCTTAGGAGAAAAAAATGTTTTATTCCTGTTATCTCAATAAATTACTGTTAATATTTTATATATGTTAATGAATTAATGATAAATAAATGAAACAAAGAAAATTAACTGAAGAAATAAATAAATCTCTTCTACAGAAGAATCCCAGATAATGTAGGTGGGTTTAGGACTCAAGGAGGTATGACATAAATGCCACCTCAAGTGTGACTAGTGCATGATGACTTTTTCTAAGAACTGTTTGAAGAGTGAAGAAAAGTACAGAAAATGTTACCATGGAGAAATATGGCAAAACTTTATCTCGTACAAATAATTAATGATAAAATCAAAAGTAATTAGTTGTGCTTATAGTATTGTTTGTTTTAAAAATATAATGAAACTGGTACTTTGAGTGGCTTTGCTCTTCCTCTTTTCATAACCCTAGTATTATCACAATAGATCCCAATTGAGGAACATTCTACAAAATATTAGATAAACACTTCTCAAAATTGTCAGGGTCATGAATAAGATGCAAGAAAGTGTCACAAGTAGAAGACTAAGGAGTCATCATAAATAAATGTAATTTGATACCCTGAATGGAAAAAGAAAGAGGGTAAGAACTATGGATATTTGAATAAATTATGGTCTTCAGTTAATACGAATGTAGAAATATAAGTTATTGGTTGGAAAAGAATATCAAATGGGTTGTGGGTGCCCTCTTCAATACATGGTATTAGAAAAAGTGATACATGTCTACAGAAAAATGAAGGAAGCCCCTTAACTCATTCCATGCACAAGAATAAACTCAAGGTGGATCACAGACCTAGAGGTAAAACCCAAACTATTAGGATATCAATGAGGAAATTAGAACAAATCTGAGAACTTTAACTCAGAGAATACATGGGCTATCAAAAATAGGGAAGGACACAGAGGAGACACCAATTGACAAGTGAGATATAGTAAAAATAAAACACTTGTGTACCCCTAAAGAATTTGACAAGAGAGCAATAAGAAATCACAGGACTGGAAAGCATCTTTATCAATGACACACCAGACAAAGGTCTTCTTAGTAAAATTTGCAATACTCTGACTTACAACAAGAAAACAAAAACATTGAGGAGGTGGACAAAGGATGAACAGGAGGTGAACAGAAGTTTCTTCAGAGCAGAAATCTAAATGGCCATAAATATATGAGAAAATATCCCAGATCACTAGCAATAAGGGAAAGGCAAATTAAGGCAACTATGAGATACTACTGACCACCCCCAAAAATATCCCAATTCAAAAAAAATCAGAAAGTAATAAGTGTTGAAGGGGATATGGAGAAATAGGAACTCTTGTCCACTGATGGTGGACCTGTAGGTAAGTACAGCCACTATGGAAATCGATTTGGCGATATCTAAAACATGTGGAGATTGAGCTACCAAATAACCCAGCTATCTGCCTAGTGGGCACATACCCAGAGGAGGCAAGAAACAAACCGTGGTCAGACATCTGTGCTCCAGTGTTCATCATGGCACAGTTCACAATTGCAAGGAGTTGGAAACAACCCAAATTTCCATCAACTGATGAATGGATGAAAAAATATATAATTTCACATCACTAAAAAAAAGTAATAAATGGATGAAGCATGTTGCCACATTGGGTGGAACAAGAGGGAATTATGCTAAGCAAAGTAATCCAAGCGCAAAGGACAAGTACAGCAAGAGTCTGCTGAGGGAACGAGGCACCAGACTTCAAGCCGGTAGTCCAAAACAAGAATGCAACCACAGGCATGAAGCACGGAACAAATAGAGAGGCATGATAGGCCATTACCAACTCAATGGACAGCCCCACCCCGCAGAAGATTTCACTTCAGGGGACAGCACTGAAACTACAGCTTAAGGAGATGGACTTTTCTGCTCAGAGCACACTGGAGCTCATGAGGAGTGGAGGGAAAAAAGAGTAAAGCACAACATCCTGGCACACCAATCCTTGAGGACAATATTTCTGCTCAGAACAGCCAATGCAGAGAGGATCATAGGTCCGGCCCCACCAAGAGACATGACATTCCTCACTGAACCATAGCACCATGGGGGGCAGCACTGGAGACACATGGCAGGAATAGTGCCTGCCCTGACCTCCCAGCAGCAAGGTGAGATACTGGGAGCATGCAACAGAGCAGCAAAGAGAACAGGGAACACCAAAGTTCCCAGGGAACACCAAAAATAGACTGTTGGCTCAGGATGTGGTGCCCCCTCAGACTCACCTTGAAAGCACTCATAAAGAACTTAAGCTATTTATAGCTATTAATAGCTATTTATAGCAGGGGTGCTTATTATGTGGATCACCGTCTATGAGGTGATTGCAAATATAGTATGGGTGGATCACATGGCAGTAAAAAAAATAAAGAAGTCTATCATCAATGCTGTCACTTAATTGATATATAGCTCAGCCAATCAGATGCAATCTTAGGTGCCAAACATGTGCAAACAACTGACAAGCTAAGTTATAGCCAATTTTTAGACCTTGTTTTTCTTTTCTCTCTTAAAAGTAAGAAGGATATTAAAATGAGTGGAGGAGCTGGATGAAGTAAGAAGGCAAGAACGTTATCACTTTCATATAGAATAGGATATTTTGACACTACAACCTAACATTCACTTGAAGTCCAGAGCGCATGAACAGTTCTGGAACTTACTTGCAGAAGGAAAGTACCTAAACATGCTGCCTCCTTTACTGCATTATTCAGCTCTACTTATTTATATGAATCAGTCTTTTCCCACATAAAGATCATTAAGTCCAAGTACCATTCCAACATGACTGATGATCATTTGGAAGTGTGCTTGATACTGGCTGTCAGCTGCTACTGTCTGGACTATGCATCATGGCTCATTCCACACAGTGCAAGCCATCAGAGTAAACACAGGTAATGGCATAAAATGTACATAATTCATTGTGTTGTGTTGTGCAATATAGACTCATGTGATTATACAAGGTGCATAAACATACATTGTACATATAAAGAATCCTCAATGCATTTATCAATAAGTGTAATGAATAAAAAAATAAAAAGAAATGTATGTTTTGCACTTTTGTAGTTGGTAGATCATTTTGACTGGATCATTTTATAAGTAGCTCACATGCTGGAAATTTGTGAGCACCCCTGATTTATAGGCTTTTCTCTTTTGTTGTGGTAGGCTTTTGTTGTTGTTGCAACTATTGTGTTATTTTCTATTGTTGCTTTGCTTTGCTCATTCTTGTGTTTGTGCTTATTGTTAGCTCGGCATGTCTATCTGGATGGGAAAGTCGGGAGAAACAAGGCAGAAGAGAGAAAACATGACAACAGTTCTGGAGGTACATGGGAGAGAGGAAGGCAGGAGAGGAAGTGAGTTTTAACAAACCCAGGGACATGGGAATAACAGGTGATCCAAAAGTGATGGTGAGGAGGGTGTAGGAGACCTGCTAGGACTTGATCAAAGGTAATGTAATATAAGAGGAACTACTGACACTAAAATGAAGGCTGAACATGAGAGTGGGAAAAGAGGGAAGTAAAAGGAAATAGAGGAAAGAACTGGGAGGCAAAGGACATTTATAGAAATCTAAATACAGGCATGTACATATGTAAACAAATTATTTTATGATAACAAGTAGATTTATGTGTACATATGTATAGGTTTAGTATAATGGAAAGAGATGGACCTCAGGCCTCTACTCAAGTACTCTCTTAACACAAGATCACTTTGTTCTAATAACCTGGCATTTCATGATGCTCACCTCCTTGACACTCGCTGAAAACAAAGATGGTCCATTAGCAAATAAAGTGAAGAAAACCATGATGGCTGACTATCAAAAGATATAGCATCTGGTGCCTTAAAGCTTGAAGATAAATAAGATATCATCTAGCTGAAAAGCAACAAAGCCCACAAGGAAAAGGCACGTGTGATTATGAAGTACCAATGGGCTCAAGTATCAGGCATCAAAGATCCAGAGCAAAAAATCACAATGTGAATGAGGGGGTGGTGGTGCAGAGTGGTTGCCCAAAGCCAATCTGTAAAAAAATCAACATCCCCTTACAGAAGGGTCCTGGAGAGAAGATAGGCCAGTCAGGGTGTGGTGAAACATAGAGCTTTCTTCTGGATCGTTAATTATTTCTCACCCCCACTATCATACCCCTATTCCCACTTTATAAATCTGAGAACACCAGAGCATGCACATAGATACATATAAGAGCTGGAAATATAGGACAGATAAACTCTTAGGGACCCATATTGAGAGTAGCCACACCAGGAGGTAAAGAAAAGGTGAGGGCAGAAATGGAGAACCAATCACAATGATCCCATTCTAGGGTAATGGACAACAGACAAGGGGTAAAAGGAAGACATAGGAAAGACATGAAAAATAATAATAATATATAAATTATCCAGGGTTCTTGAGGGAGGGAGGCAGAAGGAGGGGGGGAAGTGAGGAACAGAAGACAGAAAAGGCTTTGAACACAATGATGACAACGTATGCACAAATGTGCCTCACCCAATGAATGAATGTATGGACTGTGATAAGAATTGTACAAACCCCCAATAAAATTATTATTTTAAAGTTATTTGTTGGTAGCAAAAATACATGTACCATTATAATGCAAACTATTAATAATAAATTGAGGCAGGAAATATGGAATTCTACATTTATAACTTTATAACTCTTCAAAATATAAAAGCTTGATTCCAAAGTTATGTTTATTTGGTTTTTGTCAGACCATTGCACAAGATTGTAAGGACAATGTGAAATTTTGAGACATAAGAGCTTCTCTTTCACTTTCTCTGCCCCATAACTTACAGAATTGTTCACAATAAATCTATCACATGACTGTAATATTATTTACTTCCCTGCTATTCTTCACAACACTCTGTTTCCTCTAATACTTGGTTCTGTCATCATCACCTTGATTTCCCTTTTCTTTCATTCCTTTAGAGTTTTTTCTCCTCACAAAATCACCAGAGTACAGAAAGATATAGGTATTAAGGCTTTTCCTAGTTGGCTGCAGACTACTGCAATATAGTCGTTTGACACCACCAGCAGCCTGGAGGGAGAAACATGAGGATTTCCCTTCCCATAAAGAATTAGTCATGGAAATCCACAGGCACATGTTTGCCTTGTCCTATAGACTGTCTTTGAGTTGGAGTTGACTTAATGAGTTAGCATGAGGTCAGATCCAAAAATCTAGATAATGACAGGCATAATTTCATGAGGTATCTTATTGATGCATGTCAAATTTGGGGAAATACAGGTCTAAGATATATAAAATAGGAGTCTTCTTTTGTTCTATTTTCCTATTTCTTATTAGTAACCATGTCTCTTGAATATGAATGTTACATTGTTTTAGACAGAAAGCAAATCTGAGGTCATAGTACTCTTTCTGTCTTAAAATAAAGCTCTTCATTGATAATTCTAAGACTCTTGCTGATATTATGACTATATTATTATATTTTGCTTGCAAATGTTAAAATATGTTATAAATTTTCAAATAGGGGAATTGATCACTTTTATCACTTCTCTATTAAAGAATTTCTTTCTGTTTTATGAGGAATTTACTCAATTACACATGTATTTTCCAAGTTTTTACTGTTCTGAAGTCGGGTAAACACAAATGGTGGTCCACACCCATCACACTCTTTGGGGTCTGAAGACTTGTCTACTCACAGGAAGAATTGCAGCCTTGAAAACCCTCTCGGAGTCAAACACAATCCAATGCCAGTGCCTTTGACTTTGGCTCTCAAGGATTTTCCCATGTCTTTCAATAACACATCTACAAAAACAAGCATGTAGGAGTGTTTCTTAATTTCAGTTTAAAATTAAACCATGAGCTAGAATTGGCTCAATAACTACTAGTTTTGTTTGGGTTTACTCATAATGATTGTCATTATGAGTTATGAAGCCAGTTGTGAGTCATTCCAACTCCTATAACAACGGAACAAAAATACCACCCAGTCCTGAGCCATCCTAACAAGCATGACTGGGGTTGAGGACATTGTTACAACGAGTGTGCCAGCATTGCTCCTGGAGGATCTTTGTCTTTGACATGGACTCGCTAGCTAACAGGAGGGCCTTTTCCAAGGGGTGAAGTCTCTCTTATTACATGTTCAAAGTACTGGAGATGAGGTTTTCTCATCTTTACTTCTAAGGACCATTCTGGTTTTACTTCAAGACAAATGTGTTAATACTTCAGGCAGTCCATGGACTCTTAATATTCTTACCAACCCTGAAGTCCCAATGCATCCATTCTTCTGAATCTTCCTTAATCGTGGTCCAACAATCCCATCTGCATAAAGAGATTGTAAAGACTGTGACTTGGGTCAGCCTCATCACAGTACACTTGGTGACTTTTGCTTTTTACCACTTTCAAAAGGTCCTGTGCAGATTTGCTCCATGTAATCAATGCTTTCATTTCTTGACTGCTCACTGGTGATTTAGTGCTTACACATGGCGCTATGATCTCTAAGGTTTTCTGTTGGAAACCACCTGCCTCTCTAAGAGAAAGGTACAACTTTCTAAACAGGTAACAGTCTCAGAAGCTCACGGGGATGGCTATGATTCAGCATGAAATTGATAGCAATGAATGTGGTTTTTAGTGTTCAATAATGTCGATTTTGGATCCAAGCAAAAAGAAATCCTGGGCAACTTAATGCTTTCTCTGTTTATCATAGTACTACATATTAGTTCAGTTATTAGATTTCTTTTGCCTCCATATGTTAGGTTGATATTGATACTGAAGGTGTTCCCAGTCTTCTTCATTTTCACCAAAACCAAACCAAACAAAATGTACCCTCACTGCCATAGAGTGGATTTCAGGTCATCAGAAGAGTAGATCTATTCCTTTGGCTTTCCTGGACTAGAACATCTTCTGGTTTGTTTTTTCTCCTGTTCAATAATTTATGCACTGTATTTGATGAAGTTGGGCTTGGGCTCTTCACAAGTTTTCTCCAAAATCTACATTGTACATTCTCAGTGAATATAAATGAGTTGCAGCTACTTCATAGCCCAAATCTGGTGCTTTTGAATTATTCTGGTCTATAATGTTTTCATGAGAGCAGAAAGCCTCGTTTTATGCCCTTGGAGTGATCTGTGGTTTCTAATTGCTGACTTTGCAGTTAGCAGTTCAACTCCTGATCTCCTGCTCTACCAAGG
>PVJH01049519.1:0-10309 GCA_004026705.1 Nesogale talazaci | reverse complement strand
CTTCAACTGGAGCAAAGGCACTGCGAGAAAAACTTGTGCCATTTATCACCAAAGGTGTGAAGATTGGGGCTGGTCATATTTTAGGAGGCTATAAAGAATAAGATTTTACCTTTCTGATGGGAGAGCCACCAGGATGGGAACTTGTACAGTTCTGGGTAGGCACGACTGATTATCAGATTTTGTTCTGACTGGGGAGACCTGATGGCATAGTGGGTAAGCATTGGGTTGACATCCCGCTGGTTGGCAGTCCAAAACCACTAGCACTTCCTTGGGACAAACACTGGGCTTTCTACTCCCCTAAAGTTAGTCTAGGAAACCCCCCCCCCCCCCCCCGGGAGTCACTAGGAGTCAGCACTGGCTCACCAGTGGTGAGTTTTTGGTTTAGTTCTGATTGGAGCCCTACTTGCAAAACTTCAAAAGAGACACATGGCAGCAGGTCAGCAGACAATTCACTCCTCCATTTGCCTCATTCACCATTTCCCCTCAGCTTCAAATCAGCATTCGATCCTCTTCTCTAGCTATTTCTCTGAAGCTCAGAATTTCGGAATTATCATCTGTGTCTGCTTCATTTGGTTTCTTGTGTCTATTGTAAAGGCTGTGAATAGCCTACCCACCTAGTTTTTCATCTTGGTGAAAGTTTGTGGTATGCATTTTATCTAGCAGCCATCACCCATTTAGAATCTTCTTACTGGAAATCCATCCCAGTGTACCATGAGTTCCTGTATTTCTGATCAAGTGGACCTATTGCTAGCATGTTCCTGATTTCAGAAATACAATTCTTTGGCATCTGCCCTTTATTCAGAGTTGGTTGAACAAGTTGTTTTCTTTTTCACTCTACAGCCTCTAGTGCTCTTGGTGTGAAAAACTGACAGATGATAAAGTTTCTGCCATCTGACTGTGTCACCCTGCAGAACCTGGAAATGTTTGCCAGAAAGAGGTGAATGTGCACATCACATATACACAAATGTAATCATGCACATGTACACACATATATATGCACACACAATCTTAAACACACATCACCGCATGCAGTTTCACAGGGTGTATGTGTGTGTGTAATTCTAGGTCCATTTTGTTCCATTACTCAAAAGTATACTTTTATGGTTTTCTTGCCTATAAAACATGCCTACTTTTCAGGATTTTGGGTGTGGGGTCTTTTGCCTGACATTATTGACTTTCAGGAGAGGCAACCCAAATGAAATGGAACCCATTACAAGTTCATATTTGATAATACCCACTGGGTTTAATTGTCTGGTTTCCCAACAGACTTTTCTGTTTATTATAATTTGCATTTATGAATTCTAGTCTTATTTTTGTTCAATGCTATAATAGGTGCCAACTTGACTGAACTATGACTCCCAGTAGTTTGGTAGTTGTGATGTGCCATATTTTTCAGACCATGAGATGCACCCAGTTTTTATAGTAGGTAAAGAAGAAAAAAATATTCTGAAGCAGATAGTACCAGTATACTAAAATATTTATTAAAATAAAGCAAAATATGGTAATATTTAACAGCGTAAACTCAACAGTGGTGTTAAGGACCATCATCACTTTCATTAACAAATGAGGGGATGCATGCGCTATGCTGGTCATGTGACCTACTGACATTGAGACTGCAGCAGTCCACAGCATGTGAACAGCAGCAGATAGTATGCCAGCACATGGGATCAAAAACAAATGTCCTGGGGTGCCACACCTTTGGACCATAAGACACACACTCATTTTCCTGGAAAATGAGAGTGCATCTTATGATCTGACAGATGTGGTAGCTTGGCTGTAAGGTAAGAGTCCGTTCACTTCCATGAGATCTGTGATTGAAGGGTATTTTCCTCAGAGCTGTGGTCTGCATTCAACATGTGTGGATAATCTAGCAACGTTCTTTGGCCTATTTTTCAGTCTAAATCCTGCACCCAGCTCCTTCCTCACCATCGGACCTCGAGTCCTCTTGTTTTGAGTGGAGGGGCAGTGTGGGTACATTTCACACCATCAACTCAGCATTCCACAGTCCAGATCACTTAGTACACATTGCACTCAATCCAACTGCTTCCCTGACTCCTCTTCTCCCTCTTGTGGCCCTGCATACTACCTCTCACCCAAGGCAAAACCTGCCAACCCTTTCCATTGCTTCAGCTTTCCCCTCTTACTGGATAAGTCTGTTCTACTTGGCATGCAAGCTTTTTTTCTGGTTTTCAAGTGGTTTCATACAACATTTGTCCTTTTGTGACTGATTAAATCCACTCAGCAAAATGTTATCCCTGCCATGAGGTCCTTCCTAGTTTATTCATTGTTTTATAGCAATACATTGTGTCCCCCTGTGTGTATGTAACAACTTTTTTACCCACTCCTCTACTGAAGAGGGAAGTTCTCAACTCCTTGCTATTGTGAACAGTACTACAATGAACATGGAGTGTATATGTCTGTTTGTGTTATGCCTCTTGCTTCTTTAAGATACACTAGTATACCCACCAGAGGTATTGTTGGACCGCATGGAATTTATAACCCAAATTGTCTGTGGTGTTGCCATATTATTTTAAACAATGGTTGTACATATTTAGATCCACCAGCAGTGTATGAGAATTCCAATCTCCCTACACCCTCTTTGTTTTCAGGATTTTAAATTTTTATAGCATATTTTCACATATTTGTAACCACTTGGGTGTCATCTTTGGTGAACTGTCTGTTCATGTCCTTTGCCCACTTTTGGATAATTCATTTTTTTCTTATTAGGATCTTACAGTATTTCATAGATTTTAGAAATCAGTCCTTTGTCCATTGTGTCATTGTCAAGTATTTTTTCCTAGTTGGTGGGTTCTCTTTTCATTCATTTTCTGAAGTCTGTTAATGCACATATCTTATTGTTTTATCCTAGTCATCTATTTTGTCTTCCCCGGTGTGTGCTTCTTTTGCTATGTTTGATGTATACTATAACTATGTCTATAGCCCTTAAGTTTGTCCCTATTTTCTCATTGATGATCCTTCAAGCTCAACAGTTTACATTTAGGTCTGTGATCCAACTTGATTTTTTTTTTACATGGGGTGAGGTATGAGTGCTGCTTCAATTTTCTGTTGAAGGAGATACAATTTTGTCAGCACCATTTGTTGAAGAAACTCTTTCCCCCTTAACGGATTTTGGTCCTTTGTTGAAGATGAGTTGTCTGTAGGTGGATGAATTTATTTCTGGATCTTCTATACTGTTCTATGCATTTATCATTGTACCAGTACCAGGCTATTTTGATCATTGTGGCTGTGTTTTCAGGTCAGGTAATGAGAGGTTTTCTATTCTAATCTTCTTACAAAGTTTTTGTTAACCCTCTGTCTCTTCTCTATGTAAAGTTAGCAATTCATTTTTCCATTTATTTAAAGAATGAAGTTGGGATCTAGATCAGAATTATGTTGTATTTGTAGGTTGTCTTAAGCAGTATTGATATTTCACAATGTTAAGTTTTCCAACTCATGACTATGTAATATTCTTCCATTTTTTGTAGGTCTCATTCTGATTTGTGCAGTCATGATATTCAGGGTTTTGTTTGTTTGTTTGTTTAAGTCTTTTCTTTCTCTGGTAGGGTTTATTTCTAAGTGTTTCATTTGTCGTGCAGCTATTGTAAGGGGCATTATTTTCCTGATTTCTTTTTCAGAACTCTCTTCTTTAGTATAGAAATTCAGTTGAATTTCATTTGTTAGTATTATATCTTGACATGTTGAATCTCTCGATTGTTTCCAATTTTTGTTTGCTTTGATGTTTTTATGTATAAGTTCATCATAAGAGAACAGTGAGAGTTTCACTTCTTCTTTGCCAAATGGATTCCTTTGATGGCTTTTGCTGTTTAGTGGCTCTCACTAAGAGTTCCATTGTTGAATGGGATGAATGCCATTCATGTCTGGTTCTTGTTCACTCCTGTGAATTCCTTCTGTTTTCTCCCCATTGAGTGAGTGTAAGTGTGTGTCTGTTTTGTAGCTATGCTTTGGTGTTTTGAGAAATTTCACTTCTATACCTATTTTGTTGAATGTTTTATCAGGAATGGGAGTTGAATGTTGTCAAATGACCTTTTTAAAGTATTTTTTTTGCACATACTTCACATATCATGCAATTTAATTGCTCGATCATGAGAAAAAAAGTTGTGCAATCTTCACCAAATCAATTGTTTTCCTCAGGTCACTTGGCTAATAGCAGAATTGAGATGCCAATATGATCTTCCTGACTTCAAAGGCATAAGTGAACCACATCTTCCTAAATAAATGGTTAGAATTGTGAAATTGAGCTAGAGACGACCTAGGGAATATTCAACCGTGAAAACAATTACAAAATGAAGCTGAGAGTCCTAAAATTAAGTAATCTACTCAACAGCATGCGCTCCCCCTACCCCCGTGCCCGGGCATTAAATAAGCCTTGGTCCTACCATTGATCCTTGTGGAAGACAAAGATTAGGGGTCACACTACATGTCTGAGGTGGAATTCCTACTTTCAAGCATTCATGGCCAGAAAAAGAATAAAACTCAAACTGCAATAAATTCTATCTTCAATCAGTGTGTTTCCAGAGTGGAGAGAAGAAATGGGAAGGTTTCCCCTGCCATGACCATGTTCAGCTAAAGCTGATAAGTAGGAAAAAGCACATCACAAAGAAATTTTACCCACCATGATTCCAGAAACAATAGAACCTCATATCAAGGTACTTGTTCTGGTGCCTGTGAGGTTGCAAGGGGATGGGACTGATTTCATGGCACCTCACATCCTTAACAACAACATCAGGGGACAGACTCATATAACCTTTCCGTCACTGTGGCGGTCATGTGCTTATATTAATTTCCTGATTGAGATGTAGGGGTGGAGTCTAGCCTATTAATCTGGAGATAGCCATTGAGTAGCCAATGAGGTCTCCGTGTGGGCATGGCTTTCTCCTGAAACTTCTGGGAAATCTCACGATATTTCCCTGATGGAGATGAGAAGCTATCTCCCCAGTTGTTGGGAGCTAGTCTCAGAGACGATGAACTACAGAGAAGGCAAGATGACAGTGTCTGAGGAGCTGGATGAGCCAGAGGAGAAGCCAGACAGCCTTACCCTGATGGGACCAGACCTTTGAAGCTGGAGAAACCACATGGAGACCCATGCCTTCTAGCGCTGAGTTGCATCTACCACCACTGGATGCTGTTGATGAACCCTGAGCCCTGGAAGCGAGGAGCCATGGGGAGACCATCTCCTGCCGGTGCCAGGACTCTGCACCCACTGGCCTGTGACTTTTTGAGTTGGAAGGAGACTTTATAGACTAGTATTGGGCATAAGGGTTAATATCAGACTTATGACTTTGAACTGGACTGGGTTGGGATGTTTTCTTAGTGTCTTATTCCTCTAGTATATAATATAGTATATAATATAATATAGTATATAATATAATATAGTATATATAGTATAGTATATCTAGTATATTATATAGTATATTATATATAGTATATGATATAATATAATATAGTATATATGTGTATGTGTGTGTATGTTTGTCTAACAGTTTGTTTCTCTAGTCTAGCCAGACTAACACAGCCATCAAACCACTGTCGAGAGAGCACTGAAGTTCTTTGCTTTCAGGAGGATATGCTGATTTGCCACTGAGTCAATTCTAACTCATGCAAACCACATGGTATCTGTGTAGAAATGAGCCCTGTAAGGCCTGCAATGACTGTCATCTTTCAGAATCACCGGGCTTTTCTTCTTGAGGTGCTGCGGGGTGGACTTAGCCTTCTAACATTTCCATTAGTGTGTGTGTTCATTCTTTGTTCACCTGCAATAGAATAAGAAAATGAGTCTTGAAGAATGGATTGAGCATTCCATTCTATTCATTCATAAAGAGGTGGTTTTACAAAGACTGTGTGGTAATCAGATACTTTTGAAGTTGGCTTCATTTCATTCAATCTAATTTTAGAAGCAACTTGAGAAAGAGGGTTATACAGAAATTATTTTCTTTTTAATTAAATCAAATTGCTATTAATAGCAATATACCTGATAGTTTTGCTTTAAACTATATATTATCATCTTGATTTCATGATTGATTGGATCCTTACCATGTGCTGCCCCCTCATAAGTGTGGCCATATGCATATAGGAAACTATGCTATGAAGAAGGGAGAGAAGTGACCTCCATAGACTCCCGAGTCTATGGTAGAGACTGAGGGGCACCTATTTCTCCAAATACCTGGCCCATGGTCCCTGACTCATGGCTCTGATAACTGAGAATGTATGAGTTCAGGATTCTGGATTGTTGGAGTGGAGAGAATATGCAGCAATAATGGTAGGTATTTTTGTTCCTGTAGGTCAGCGCTTGGAAAGTTCAAAGTCAGGTTTTATTTATTCTGGACAATTGAGTGCCATTTCTTACATATTAGAGTCTGTGATGGTACTTTCACCTTCAAAACACTGCTATTCAAAACCAAATGGGTGAACTGCCCTGAAAGTGATATTCTTTTCTTAGAAAGCTTACCTCATTCTTGTTTTTTATCCTATGAGAAGACCTCTGAGATGAGTAATATTTTGTCAAATGCTTAACCATGCTCCCCTATTCCCTTTGGTTTTATTTTTCATTTTAGCATCTTGGAGTCATATGGTATCATCTTTTGAAAATTCTGGATTTACATTATCACATATATTACTTCTATTAACCCAACTCAATCTTAGACTATTTGCTTTGTTATAAGAAGAGTTGTACATTTTCCCTACACTCACTTTTAGACAAATGTGCAGATGATTGCTTTTTGAAAGTGAATTAGATTGTTATCAGGTTCAAAGCCATTATGGCACAATCCTTTCCCAAATTCAATGTCCCAAATATATCGAAACTTCATCTCACATACTTTGGAGATACTATCTTGGAAGCCCAGTTCCTGGAGAAGGACATCATGCATGGTAAAATAGAAGACCAGCAGAAAAGAAGAAGGCCCTTGATATGGGACAGATTGGCACCGTGGCTACAGTGATGCACTCCAGCGTGACAAAGCCTGTGAGAATGACAGGGGACTGGATAGGCTTTGCTCCATGGCCCATTGGCCGTGCTGAGTGGGAACTGACTTGATGGCACCTACCAACAGCCTTCTCATGTATCCACATTCTCAAATAGAAGGCAAACCCAGTCTTTGATGGGGAGACCAGGGAACAGGGTGTTATAGTAGTTATGGAGGGAATGACCACAGTAGGAAGAACTTTGACTGTAAAATCTTCAAGTGGCCCACAGTGGTTCTCAGCGTTCCTACTGCCACAACCCTTTAATACAGTTCCTCATGTTGTGGAGACCCCCAACCTTAAAATTATTTTCATTGCTACTTCATAAGTGCAATTTTGCTACTGCTATGAATTGAGCTACTCCTGTGAGAACTGCTGAGTTAGGGGGAAATCTTTTCTTTTATATAGACTATTAGAAACAAACAAGGCGTAGTGATGTGAGAAGAAAAGGTGTTATCACGGACTAGTAAATCAAGAATGCTTTTACCCTGAGGTCAGCTTAGTTTGGGGGAAGGGGTCCTTCAAGAAGGGTAGTATGCGGCTCAAGTGAAACCAAAAAGCAAACTCACTGTCATTAAATTGAATCAGACCCTTAATAACCTTAGAGGCCAGCCTTCATAGGTTTCTGAGGGTACAAATCATGAAGGAAACAGGCAGTCTTGTATTTCTTCCTCACAGTGACTGGTCTGTTTGAATTACCAATCTTGGGGCTAAGGGCTAAGCACATACTCCACCACATCCTCAGAGCTGCTATTGGTTCAGCTTGGGACAGGGGTGGAGGAGGGGGTAACATTTAGGGACTTGGGGAAAGGAGAGAAGTTCAGTTATCAGCTGGCTGACCAGTGTTTGGTTTCTGATCCATTAGTGCGGCCACAAAGTTCAATTACTCATTAAAGAAGGCAAGGAATGGGAACTTGAAGTGCCTGCGTCTGACTGGGTCAAAGGTAAACCCCAGGGATATCTGTGATACATAGCCATGTCATAGTAACAGGATGGTTATTTGCAGCAAGCAGTTTTCCTGAACACGAAAAGTAAAAGATTTCTTGAGCAAACACTGTTTCCCAGTATCATAGATCTGATATTAAATTTGATAATAACAATGGCTTTTAACTTATAGTTCTCCGCAAGGCAAAATTTTTCCCAATTTCCATCCCCTGAGATTTTTCTTTCTATAAGTCAGTTAGTACCCCTTCCATTCATTCATTCCTCTATCTAGCAAAGTTTGTTGTTTCTCTATATATATTTATTGTGGATCAGATGAAAGCTACATAACAGACTGATTGTCCTTTCAACAATTCATATAAATGTTGTTTCATTTCAATCCCCTTCATTGGTATCAGTTATCAGTCTCTTGTAACCCTTTTTCCTTTCTTCACCCTTCTGAACTTTCTCCTTGGGTAAATACAGCCTTCTGCTGAGGGAAAGAGGGACCAGTCTTAAACCCAGTGCTCCAAGATGTGAATGCAGCATGATAGCATGGAGCAGGGAGCCAGTGGAGGAGTCTGAGAGTCCAACCTCAATCTCAACTACTTGGGCAGCCACCACCTCCCACCCCCAAAGTATTTACTTTATTGGACAGCACTGAAGCTGCAGGAGAGGGACATGTCTGACCAGAGCACAGGAGAGCAAATGAAGGGGGAGGAAGAGAGAGTGGCGCACATCCCGACCCACCCAGCCTTGAGGACGATATCCCTGCTATGAACTGTCAATGTACAGAGAGGATCATATGGTCAGCCCTAGTATGAGGCACGATGTCCCTTGCTGACCCATGGTCCTACAGGGGACAACACTGAAGACACAGTGTCAGAATTGCATTTGGTCTGACCCCACCACACCGAGGAACACTAAGGGCTTAAAGTGAAGGGAGCAGAACGTGGAGGTCCCAAGGGAGTGCCAAGGATAGACTTTGGGGCCAGGGCATGGCACCTCCTTGGACTCAACCAGAGGACACTTCTGAGGTCAACAAACATATCTTAAACTATTTGTAGGCTTTTCTTTTTATTATTGTTTTCTGTACATTTTTTATTGTTGTCATTATGGTTTTGTTTTCTTTTGTCACTTCATCTTGCTATGTTTTGCTTTTTTGTACATATTGTTATCTCTGTGGGTCTATCTAGATAAGAGAGGCTGGATGAACAGTCTGGATGGAAAACAACTGGACCTATGATTCTGGATGGGGGGACATGGAAGAGGGGGACGTTGGGGAAAGAAGTAGTGCTGATCAGTCCAGGGACAAGGAAACAGCAAGTGATCCAAAATCAATGTTAGGGAGGGTGTGAGAGGCCTGGCAGGGATTGATCAAGGGTAATAAAAACGAGAGAAAGTATGAAAACTCAAATGAAGGCCAAGCATGATAGTGGGGCAAGAGGAAAGTAAAAGGAAATAGAGGAAATAAATAGGAGGCAAAGAGCATCAATATATTTATATATGAGGATGGGGCTGTAGATCTACATGTATATATTTATAGGTTCAATATTAAGGCAGCAGATGGACATTGGGCCTCAACTCAAGTACTTCCTCAATGCAAGAATACTTTGTTGTATTACATTGTCATTCCGTGATACTCACCTTCCCGACATGATCTCTGAAGACAAAAAAGCTGATGGTGCCTACTTACCAAAAGATATAGAGTCTGGTGTCTTAAATGCTTGAAGGTAAGCAAGCAGCCATCTAGCTAGAACAACACCCACATGGAAGAAGCACACCAGCCTGTGTAACCACAAGATGTTGAAGTGATCAGTATCAGTCTTCAAAGAACTAAAAATTATATCATTATAAATGAGGGGGAGTACATACTGGGGACCCAAAGCCCATCTAGGTGTAACTGGACATCCCCTTACATAAGGGTCATGGGGAACAGAGCTAGTCAGGGTACAGAGTAGCAATGATGAAACATACAGCTTTCCTCTAGTTCTTCAATGCTTCCTCTCCCACCTCCCCCTTACTATCATGATCCCAATTCTACCTGCAAATCCAGCTAAATCGGAGGATGTACTGTGGTACAGATATGAGCTGGAAACATGGGGAATACAGGACAGATGATCCCTTTAGGACCAATGGTGAGAGGGACAGTCCTGGGAGGGTGTAGGGAAGGTGAGGTAGAAAGGGGGGACCAATTATAAGGATCTCCATATAACCTCCTCCCTAGGGGCAGACAGCAGGGAAATGGGTGAAGAGAAACATTGGACAGTGTAAGATATGACAAAATAATTATAATTTATAAATTATCAAGGGTTCATGAGGGAGGAGGGAGGGAGGGAGGGAGGAGAAGAACAAGGAGCTGATACCAAGGTTTAAGTTAAAAGCAAATGTTTTGAGAATGATGAGG
>PVJH01049518.1:0-10300 GCA_004026705.1 Nesogale talazaci | reverse complement strand
AAGCACCGAGTGTTTGAAATGAGCCTTGTGAATCTGCCAGATGACGAGGTTGTCTTTAGAAATTTTAAATTATTTACTGAGGAGGTTCAGGGCAAAAACTGCCTAACCAACTTCCAAGGCATGGATCTTATGCGAAGGCAAGATGTGCTCCATGGTCAAAAAACGGAAGACCATGATTGAAGCTCATGTTGGTGTCCAGCCTACTGATAGGTATCTACTTCGTCTGTTCTGTGTTGGTTTTACTAAAAGAGGCAATAATCAGATTGGGAAGATCTCTTATGCTCAGCACCAGCAGGACCGCTAAATCCGAAAGAAAATGATGGAAGGCATGACCTGAGAGGTGCAAACAAATGACTTGAAACAAGTGGTCAATAAATTGATTCCAGACAGCATTGGGAAAGACATAGAAAAGGCTTGCCAGGGCTGAGCCCCGGTGGTGTAGTGGTTGTGTGCGGTACTGTGGCCCACTGGGTTGGAGGTTCAAATCAGCAGCAAGGCTGGATCTCCTACCCCCACCACCAGAGGGCAGTGATGTCCCCCCCCCAAAAAAAGAAAAGCCTTGCCAGTCAATCTATCCTCTCCATGATGCGTTTGTCAGGAAAGTCAAGATGCTGAAAAAGCCCAAGTTTGAGTTGGGAAAACTCATGGAGCTTCCTGGTGAAGGTGGAAGGTCTGCACACACTACTGGAGATGAGACAGGTGCAAACGTGGCACGAGCTGGTGGCGATGAGCACCAGTTCAAGGATCTGTTAAAAATTCAGACTGAATGTGGACAAATAAAAGGTCTTGTTGTGAAAAGAAGAACTGGGAACCAGGCCCAGGCTTAACATCCCCGATCAGACAAACTGCTTCGAAGAGGAAGAAGTAAGTTTGTTCCCGTAAAGGGGTACAGCTCTCAGTGCATGCTCAGTAAATTGTGTCAGCTTGACTCTACCTGGTGATGGCCCACGTGGGGCAGAGCAGCCCGTGCTCAGAGTAGAAGGATTTCCACATGTTGCTCTGCCTCCAACCAGCACAGCAAATGGGTAAAAGAGGAGAAAGAGGAGGAAATCAGGCCAGCCCTGTCTGTCAGGGGGAGGGGGTCCCCAAACTCCAACAGGTCCTTAGGAGTGACATTGTGATTGTGGAAACACTAAAGACAGACAGACAGACAGCTGGGTGCAGGGGCTCTTCATTGCATGTCTGGACTGGTAGAGAGCATATATTTTCCAGTGGGCACACAGAGTGGGGCTTAAGATCTTTCATAAGGCGTGCATGTCATACAGCTAACATCGGACATAATCCATAGGCAATATCATCAGCAAGTGACATGATAAACTCGCAATAAGATGAGTCAATGTCTTGACCTAGTGTCAGCTGACCTCAAAGCCCCTGAGCCCTCTGCAGGGGGGTTAGCTGTAGCACCTGATTGCTTTCAGCTACAGAAAACCTTTAGGCACTGTGAAGTAGCCAGATCCAGAAATGGTCCGTCTTAGATGGTAGCTCCTTTATGACAGTTCCTTCATGGGCAGTTATTAGAGGGGCCGTGTCCAGTCATGAGAATGTGTATTAAGACTTGTTTCTATCTCATAACCATGAGCGTCTTCCCCCACCAGAGTCGGCTTTCCAGACCTGTGATTGTGAGCACATCCTCCTCCTGTCCCTCAGTTTGCACAAAGCCCCTCATGGACAGCTGCTCTCCAGGCCGACTACTGGGACATTCTCTCTCCACCTTCCCAGAGAAGCAGAGTCCTGTGCCTTTAAGGGCCTGCACCACGGCAAACACTGCCAGCACGTACCAAAAGTACCTTTTGGACAGCAGCCATCCCTGGTTAAAGGGACAGGCCCTTTTGCCGGATGAAGCTTGGAGCGGGTTCAAGATCTAGCAATCTAAAAAAATTAAAGTAAAACTGTTAACAACAACAACAACAACAACAACAACAATCTGATGAAAGGAGAAGGAAATGGATACCAAAGGGGTGAAACCAGGGTGAAACCGCTCCCCTGCCAAGGGCAGTGTCCTCTCAGAGTGACCTCTCCCCCTTCCTCAGGAGCCCTGGCAGTGTAGTGGGTATGAGCTGGGCTGAGGTCCTCCTCGTTGCTGGTTCAGCACCACTGGCAGCTCCATGGGAGAAAGAGGGGGCTCTCACTCTCTCGACAGTCACCCCCTTCATTGCCTCCATGGCTGTGAGTTCGTTTTTGTTTGTGTTTTGTACTGGAGCAGAGAACGTGATCATGGGAGTCCCAAGGATTCTTGCTGGCTACAGTGCATCACCCGAGGTCCCTAGTGAAAGAGGAAGGAGAACTGGCTTCTGATCCTGTCTCCGTGACTGTGGCTGCACAGCAGTCCTGGGGGGGTGGAGCCTGTGACTTCAAATCTCTGAAACTGGGCTGAGCCCCGGTAGCATACTGGTTGAGTGCAGGACTACTGCCCATTGGTTTGGTGGTTCAAATCCAGCAGCAGCAAGGCTGGGCCTCCCACTCCCACGAGAGGGGAGTGATGCCCAAAAAAACAAAGAACAAAAAAAAAAAATACAAATCTCTGAAATCCCCCTCCCCTCAGTCCTCATTTTGCAAATGGGGGAGATAGGGGCCAACTCACAAGGCTCCTTTCTCCTCCTCTCTGTTCGCCCCTGCATTTCCTTCTTGAAGGTTCTAGAATGTGCATCTGTATCCTCCTGAACTCAAAACATCCAGGGTGAATTCTGGCACCAAGTCTGGTGGCCAGCTGCAGAAAGGTCCCTGCTCTGGGTCCCCACAGGATGTCCATAGGCAGGGGTGCTCATCAGACATAAGCTCATCATTAATGACATCACTTAATTGACATACAGGGCAGCCAATCAGATGCAATCTTAAGTGTCAAACGCATGATAAAACAAATGTGCTAAGTGCACCAAAACTGACCAGCTAACTCAAAGGCTTTCAAGATTTTCCTTTGCTGGAGTCAGTTGGAGTCAGTAGCTACATTCCTGTGCTATCCTTTTTCGGAAAGATGCTGAGATTGATTCACTTGGATCAAAAATTGCAACACTTGGGCTGAGCCCCGGTGGCATAGTGGTTGTGCGCGGGACTGAGGCCCACTGGGACGGAGGTTCAATTCCAGCAGTGGGGCTGGGCCTCCTACTCCCACCACTGAACAGTGATGCCTGCCCCCCCCCCAAAAAAAATGCAACACTGTAGCTGATCCCCAGTGGTGTAGTGGTTGAGTGCGGGACTGCGGCCCACTGGCTTGGCGGTTCAAATCCAGCAGCAGTTCTCCAGGATCAAGATTGGGCCTCCCACTCCCACCAGAGGGCAGTGATGCCCAAAAAACAAACAAAAAAATTGCAACACTGTTTTTTACCTGAACACTTCTGGACTGGAAGATGAGATTTTGAAACTACAAGCTGACATTCAGCGAAGTCCGAGAGCTTGAACAGTTTTGGAATTTACTCACAGAGGGAAAATACCCAAACAAGAGAAAATGTGCTACCTCCTTGACTGCATTATTCGATTCTACTTATTTATGTGAATCAACCTTTTCCCACATAAAGATCATGAAGTCCACCATGACTGATGCTCCTTCAGAAGTGTGCTTGAGGCTGGCTGTCAGCAGCTCCTGTGCGGACTGTGCATCCCTGGATCCTTCCATTCAGTGCCAGTCAACATAGTAAACTCAGGCCATGACAAAAAATGTGCATAGTTAATTGTGTGGTGTTGTGCAATATGGACTGATGCTGTTATGCATGGTACATAAACATGCATTGTATATGTAAAGAATTCTCGATGCATTTATGAATAAATGCACTTTTGTAGTTGGGAGATCACTTTGACTCGATCATTTTATAAGTAGCTCCCATGTTGAAAAAGTGTGAGCACCCCTGCTTTAGCGTATCGAAAAAGCTGCATATCTGCTTTTTCTTTTTTTTTAGTTTTTTGGGCATCACTGCTCTCCGGTGGTGGGAGTAGGAGACCCAGCCCCACTGCTGGAATTGAACCTCCATCCCAGTGGGCCACAGTCCCGCGCACAACCACTAGGCCACTGGGGCTCAGCCCTTAAAAGACATTTTATTTATTTTTTTGTTTTGTTTTGTTTTGTTTTTTGGTGGGCATCATATCTGCTTTTTCAACCCATAAGACCAACCAAGTGGTTCCTCTCCTCTTCAGCCAAGCACTTGGGTGGGGTCTGGGCACCACGGGTCCCGTTGGGGAAGGTGCTGGGCCTCCGAGGTCTCATCCAGCGCCATGTCCCTCTTTGACTTGCAGGGGGACGTCTCCTTCTCTGACGTGGAGAATTTCCGTCTGGCACCCGGCTGCAGACGAAGGATGTATTCACGTCCTGTATGTGCAGGAAGTCCTGCGACGCCCACCAGGTGAACGGAGCTGGACTGGAAGGGTGCTGGAGGGGGTGGGCTGGCCTGGGCTGGATGCCAGCTCAGGAACCTGGGCGGGGCTGGACCTGCAGGGGCCTGCATGAGCTGGAGTTCAGGCAGTGGAAGAGTGGGTCAGGGGTCTGGCAGGCGGGGCGGCGCTGGTGGTCGTGGTCCCAGGCGGGGCCATAGCCTGGACAGCCCTGAAGCATGTCCTGGAGGCGGGGCTTAAGGCGGAGTCAGAGGTTGGACAGGGGCATGGGGGCGGGGCTTGAGGCAGAGCCCGCGATCTGGGTATGTTCAGGGGTGGGTGGTGGGCGGGTCCAGGGCGTGGGCGTGGGCGGGGTTGTGGGGCAGACCTGGGAACTTCTAAGTTGGCGCCGCGCCGGCAGGTGGAAGCTGTCTGTCCGTGGTGGTGAGTGGGCTGGCTGTGTAGAATGGAGACCACCTCACAAGCCACAAGCCGTGCGGCGCCTCGGCTTTGCTGACAGTGAAGGAATACTCTGGAGACCCGCGCCGAGACCCCGCCCCGCTGTTCCTTCTGCTCCTGCGCACCCATGCCACCTGCAGCCGCACTTCCAGGAGCTGTGGGTCCATCTGGACTAGGGTGGCCCCCCTCCCTGTCACCACCCAACCAACTGCAGTCCCTGGGCTTCAGCTGTGGAGTCACCACTTTCAGTCTCACGTGCTGTGTGGCCTTCGTTTTTCTGACTGAAAAAAACCTTAGCTGTTAGGATCCTTTGCGTCCTTTCAACGTTTAACCCTATGTGGGATCATAAAGAGACTTTCCCCAGCTTTGTCTCACCCAAAGACATACACAAACATGAGAGGCTGTCTGTCAGCACAGGGTAGGAGGTCAGAAGCATTCAATCTCCAGACTACTGTCTGGCCCCACCACAAGTGGGGCCCACTCCTTGCTGATGAGGACAGTGGATTACTTCTCCCTGGAGGTTTTCTGCCACCAGCCTGGTCCCTATAGGTGGGGTTCACACTCTACTGATAATGGTTTCCATGGAGAGCCAGAGAATAGGTCGAACCTGCCAGTGACATCCAAAATTAGGCTGCCTCCCTGAATCTAGGACCCGCCCATCTTGTCACATACCCCAATCCCTCTGCTTCCCATTGCATGTGCACCCCTAGATCATCCCCCTCTCAATACTCTATTACTTATAGCACAACCCCTTCCTGTGACATGGGGGGACTTGCATGCCCCGAAAAGAGAATAAGCCTTGGTTGGTAATAAACCGAGCTTGCTCGCTCCGTCCTTCAATTCCCACCGTCCACTTCCTCTCGTGGACCACCAAGCGGGGCTGAGGTGCGCATGCTACCATGAGATGTGTCTGACTCCATTATTTCGATCTCCCTTCCATTATCTTATTTTCTATGACTTTACTATAAGGCAGACCTTACAGCAGCTACGCTCACCACTATACCACCGTCGCTACTTATTATCTTGTACAATTGCACCAACGGGGCCTGGGATGACTTGTTAGGGGCTGACTACCTTGACAACCCTAACAGGATCTTACTCCTTCATACGTAAGCTTTCTCCTTATGTACTGGGCATCCTAGTGGCACAGTGATGAAGCCATTTTTGGTGCTACCTCAAAATCAGCATGTGGGGGTCATTGCTTATGTCAATTTCATGATTAAGATGTAGGGGTGGAGTCTAGCCTGTGAATCTGGAGAGAGCCATTGAGAAGCCAATGAGGCCTCTGTGTGGGCATGGCTTTCTCCTGAGACTTCTGGGAAATCTCGCAATAGTTCCCTCGTGGAGATGAGAAGCTATCTCCCCAGTTGTTGGGAGTTAGTTTCAGAGACGATGAATTACGGACAAGACAAGATGGCAGTGTCTGAGGAGCTGGACGAGCTGGAGGAGAAGCCACATGGCCTTACCCTGATGGAACCAGACCTCTGAAGCTGGAGAAGCCACGTGGAGATCCCTGCCAGCGCTGAGTTGCTTCTACCACCACCGGATGCTGTTGATGGACCTTGAGCCCTGGAAGGGACTCTGCACCCACTGGCCTGTGACTTTGTGAATCGAAAGGAGACTTTATAGACTGATATCAGGCATATGGGCTAATACCGGACTATGGTTTTGAACTGGACTGGGCTGGAATGCTTTCTCAATGTCCCATTCCTCTCGTATATAAAGCTTTTCCTTATATCCATATGCATGTCTATGAATTTGTGAGGTCCAGCCCCACATCGGGTGCTAGGGGATGGCTGTGTAATTGAAAGGACGAAATTAAGAGACAGATGTAAGTTTTTGCGTACTCACCTCTGCTATGGCATTTGGAAGCAGAGAAAGAGAATGTATTTTTATATCAACTCCTTTGGTCTGGGGCTTGCAAGCCAGAGTGAGCGCATATGCCAGCAGGAAGGGATTGTATTAGAGGCACGCGCTTAACAGGATAGGATGAGCTAGGGGTGTAGATGCTACAGGAAGGGTAGGCGGTAGAGTAGGGGTTCTTAAGCTGTGGGTCATGACCCCTTTGGGGAGTCGAACTACCCTTTCACATGTGGTAGCTAGCCTAGCTGACCAGAGCACCACCATTTTGAATTTAGCTGCCATTTAGAATGAACTATTCACCAGGCAACTTGACCTTTAGATGAACTTGTCAGGGGCTCTCCGGTCATGGAGCACTAGCAAAATGTTCCGAGAGGGACAATTACGGCAGCTTGTCCCTTCTCCACACAATACCCCTGCCTCACCCCCTCCTGTACTGAGATAATATCGCAATTTCAGCTAACTGCAGAGTTTCACTTCTATAACCCGCTTGCTTGCATAGCCACACATCCCAAGTAACACAACCCCCTACAAAAAGTCTAAGTTGAGATAGAAACAGGGTCAGTCAGCTAATTGAATCAAATGCTGCTGGCCCCTGTGCAGGAATTTTCTTTTTCCTTTTTTCTTTCCTTCAATAAATTTTAGCTTTTTAAATTCTCCGGTGACGCAATTGTTCTTGTCACAGCTAAGTGCAACACACAGGGGTCACCTAAGACCATCAGAAAACACATATTTCTTATGGTCTTAGGCACCTAAACACCTCTATCCAGCTCCAGAAGGGTCCGCCCACATATGAATCCCAGGCATGAAAACTATTACCATGCTATGCTGGTGCCTGCCGGCTTCTTGAACCTGTGAACAAAGAGGATAAGAAAAGGCTATCTATAAAAGCTGGGAACGGGGGGACGGAGATGAAGACAGCCGCCTCAAGTTTAATAAAGACAGTCCTTTTATAAGTCCAAGGCATTACCTAACATACTTGTTCTTACACTCTTTCCCATGACTAAGGAACATCAATATCTTATGTGAAGTTCACCACATTCTCATTCTCATCAGCCATCTCTTGAAACACAGCCAAGCTGCTTCTCAATTCGACCTTGGTAATTTCTATCTACTAACATAACCTAAGCTACATATACCTAAACAATCACTACAGTAAAACACCTGCACAATTATGTGAAAAGCAAAACATGCTGGGAACTAAGGTCATCATGCCCTAGAGTTATGTAGCAAAAGGCAACTCTTGCTTTCAGGACAGTCCAAACCGTATTAACCCTTTGGTTTCAAGGCAGCTCCCCACAATGCTGCAAGACACAGCTTCATTTATCTGTAATTAGAAATAAATATTTCACAATATATAGTTATATATTGCTTTTGTAGTGAATCACTATGCTTTTATTATGCTCAATTTGTAACAATGAAAATATGTCATGCATATTAGATATTTACATGACGATTCATAACAGTAGCAAAATGACAGTGATGAGGAAGCAACGAAAATAATGTAATGGGGGGGGGGGTCACCCCAACACGAGGAACTGTATGAAAGGGTCCCGGCCTGAGGCAGGTTGAGAATCACTGCTCTGGAGGCACATGGGACAGGAAGGGCCGCGGGGAGCAGGAGGGGGGAGCTGTGGAGTGAAGACCGTGGCCTAACCTTAGACCTCTCTGAGCTGGCCTGACTTGGGTGTCTGAGCTCTTCTCCACGGGAATGATCTATGATCCTTATCAGAAAGAAGCGGGCCTTCCTTAGGGTCCTTGGGAGGAGGGAGAGAATAGGGTCTGATTGCTTTTGATGGTAGATAACCTTTAGGCAGTTAACCTTCAAGCTTGTAGATAGTAGCAAACTTAGGCTTGCATGCACCTTAAGGCATTATTATAGGAGGCCATCGTGGAAAGAATGACTCTAGTGAGATAGACTAACAAAAGAAACTCCAATTTTCAGCTGCTCAATGACCTGCTTCCTTCTCCCTCCCATCTCACAAAGTCCCTCTTGTGATTGATTTTAGACTGTATTCTCAGCTGAGCCCTGGTGGAGCAGTGGTTGTATGAGGGACTGCGGCCCACTGGGCTGACGGTTCAAATCCAGCAGCAGCTCTCCAGGAGCAAGGCTGGGCTTCCTACTCCCACCAGGGAAGTGATTGGAGTGGGGGTGGGGGGGATGTATTCTCATGTACCCAGATTCTGGACACCACAATTGGTTTTGAATATTCTTCAGTATATCTTTTTTTAAAATATTGTTTGTTTTACTACTGTTCCTTTTGATGTTGTGATCTGAATGGTGTAGTTAATCTTTTATGGTAACCAGGATGTTACAGCCAATTTTGGTGTTGTTTCTTTTATGAATAAAGCATTTACGTTGTAATGTATACTCTTCTTGAAGTTTCCAGAATGCTATAATCAGTGTCCTGTCGTGCTCCTTAACCCTAAAGAATAGTAACATTAATTTTGTTTTCTGCTTCTGTCCATGCTTTCTTAAATCTCAGACAAAGGATAAATGAGATTTTCTTGTCTTAAAACATGGACAGAGGGGCTGAGCCCCAGTGGCGTAGTGGTTGTGCGAGGGACTGCGGCCCACTGGTGTGGAGGTTCAATTTCAGCAGCGGCTCCACAGGAGCAAAGGCTGGGCCTCCTACTCCTACCACCAAAGGGCAATGATGGCCAAAAAACAAACGTGGACAGAGATGTGGACTTGGGACTGCAATCAAAGAATCACTTTGAGATTCTAAGAGTCCGAATAAAGACTCTTTTAAATTCTCAAGACATTTTAGTGACTGTCATGTCACATTAGGGGAACGTGACTGGGATGCATTTCCAACCTATGCACGTGCAGGTCTCACTGCACGGGAGTCCCGGCCTCCCCGCCTCCTGAGTGCATGAGCGTCGAGAATCTGTCTGCGTACACTCTCTGCCCGCTCTCAGTTTCCCACGGCCTGGCACTCTGGTCCTGTAAGAACTGCCACCTGGAGAGCCCGGGGGACACTGATACTCTTTCTGGAGGGGTCACCAGAGTCAGAATCCCAGAAGGGAACACTGTGGCTCAGGGCCACAAGATGCTGAGTGGTGACTGGGAGAAAGTCTGGCCCCAGAAGCTGCTGCTTAGTCATTCCACAAGGCTTCTCCCTTGTGGCCTCAACAGCAGAAGAAAGCCAGCAGGCCTGGGTCTCTGCTCTGCCCCCGTCTGTCCCCCTCAAACCCCACACTGGGTTCTAGGATTCATTGTCATGGCCACCCAGAACTCACAGGCGATGCTTGGGATCCTGGGGTTCATGAGGGATGTGTGTTCCATGATCGAGGGGAATCCTTTCAGGAGACAGTTTCTGCTGGGCTCTGCTCCCAGGCAGACCTCTCTCCTGTCTGCATACCTGTCCAATTGCATACCTGTCCAAGCAACTGGACATAGCAATTGGAGGGTGACAGCCCTGTCTCCAGACTCTGGCCACATTGACTAAGGAAGCCCTCAAGTTGACCTTGGAACAGCCCCTTTCTTCACATAAAGTCCAGGATCTTTGGTCACATCGCTGCCTCTCTCTGCCCCCTGCAGGCCTGTGCCAGTCTCCCTCTCTAAACTCTGCACCTACTGCCACAGGTGCACGTCAGCCCTGATGACTAATACCTCTTGCTCCCTTTGCGCCTCTTTCCAATGTCCTTACTGGCCACAGTGCCCTTGCTAACCTTTCCC
>PVJH01049517.1:0-10281 GCA_004026705.1 Nesogale talazaci | reverse complement strand
CACACACACACACACACACACACGAGTGTCTCTGCATAGGTCTCTCTAGTCGACCGGACGAACTCAATCTGCAGGGCTGTGGCTGTTGCTTCTCTAGAGAACCCAGACGAACACCGTGCTGTTTCTGCTGGTTTAGAAAACCTTCTTCTGGGTCTATAAGGATGTTCTTCTGTGCTCCTTTTTAGAAGTGTGATGCTTGGCTCTCCACATCCTACCCGGCCTTGATTTTGGATGTAGCGTGAAATCACAGGTCCATTCTGTTTTTGCCCCATGAGGGCAGCCAGTTGTTCTGACGTCACTTATCCTATGTGCCGTACTCTCTTGTAGACCATGCGTGCATCGGGACTGCAATGCTATTTTTTACCATGAGTTTGTCACTTCCTGTCCAGATAGCACATTGTTTTAATCACCACAACTTTAGAAGGTGGGTCGACAGCTAGTAGGACAAATGGCGGAGGCCACCATCATCATCGTCATCCCCCCTTCCTTCCTCTCCTCCTCTTCCTCCTCTTCATGGATCTTGGCCAAGAATTCTGTAGGTGCTCAATTGACATGACGTGAACAATGTCGAGAACATGAATGTAGGTACATGGTAGAACTTGTCTCATAGTCTGGTCTTCTTGCGTGTCTTTCGTGTTGTTGTGGTGGGCCTTCTTGAAGGCTGGTCTGTTGTTCAGTACCAACAAGTGGACCCTCAACTCTTGGCAACCCCGGGCACCACAGAGTGAAATTCAGCTGGTCTCTGTCGAGCTTCTGTCCGTCTTCCTGGTTAGCTTGGAAGCTCCACTGGAACCCATTCTGCATCAGACGCCTGTAAGCCTCTACTGACACATGGCTGTTGCTACTCTTGAGCTGCGTTGGCCAGGGATCGACCTTGGAAGTCCCACACGGAAGGCGACTCTTCTACCGCTGAACCATCAATGCCTCTGTGTTCTGTATTAGTCAGGGTCATTAAGACTCGCTGCTCCAATAGACAGAGCCCAACATTTGAATGATTTAAAATAATGACAATTTATTCTAATTCAGATCACGTCCCATGCCAGGACAGACAGCCCCTCTCCTTCCTGAGGGCATCTTGAACTGCTGGTCTCCAAGATCTTTGTCGGAGGTGACCAGACAGCTATGGGTGGTGACTGACTCTCAATTACCTTTAACGACAAGAGAGGCTGAGGTACCTTGGGGAGGGGAGCAGGTGGAAATCTCCACTAGGCATTGATTGCCTTGGCCTAGTCTTTCAACATAGTTTTGCCATTGTCTTCATGAAGCTTTGTGCATTTTACTGAATTTATACCTAGTTCTTTACATTTGTGTTGCTATTACTAACTGTATCTGTTTTTCTTTCTTTCTTTCTTTTTTAGCAAGGTGTAATTTATACACAAGAAAACCCATCAATTTTAAGCACACAGTTCTCTGTTTTGGGAAAATTATACTGTCATACCACCCTCCCAACAATTATGATAGAGAACATTTCTGTCACTCCCTGATAGTCCTTCTCTGCCTTCAGTCTAAGCCTGGGCAATAAATACGCTGTCACGAAAGTCTTCTTTTTCTAGAACCCATGTTGGTTTCATTCATTAGCTGAAAAGTTCTAGTGTTTGGTTGTCATACCTGGGAAATTATAGCCAATGTACGCCTGAAAAATACTGAATTGGCAAATTTTGACTTGTGAGCATTTCCTCAAGCCTTCTTGTGGACATGGGTTTTCATTCGCCTTGGTAAATCAATACCCAGGACTAGAATTCCTGGGTCATATGGTTAGTATCTGTTTAACTTTACAAGAAACCACCAGGTTATGTTCCGAAGCTGGGGCATTGCTTAGACTCTCTTTAGCACTGCACGAGCATTCCAGTGGCTCCACCGTCTTGCAAGCCTTTGTATTGTCAGCCTTTTTCTTACCCTTGCCCTTCTTTTCTTGCTCACTCTCAGGCCCCGATTCATGGTGACCTGTGAAATGCTGCTAGAGTCGGTGCCCTTTCCAGGATTCTAAAAATTGGTTGTACATCAGATCATTGCGCTCGGTAGCATGTTTTTTTTTTTTTTTTTTTTAACATTGCCTGCTTTTCAGAAGTAGATCGTCAGGATTTTAACTACCCTACAGACTGCATAATGGTAAGGATCAATTTTAATTTGCATTTCAGACATGAATCTGTGGCTTGCATTTTCACTTCCTGTACTGTCGTCAGGGACTGCTGTGTGGGCCCCACCTCACTGTGGCCTCATGTGTTGTTGTGCCAGAATCACAAACATTTGAATGTCTGATGACTTCCCCATTACCTGATTTTACACCCAGGGTTTGTGTTTCTTCTGTCCGAGGAAATATTGACCCTACCCAAGATAGTTAAGACTCTCTTCTAGAATTTATCTTAGATATGTCATAGCCTTAGTTATTATATTTACTGTATGATTATTTTGTCTATTTTTATAGGGTGTGAGAAAAAAGATTGAAGTTCATTTTTTAATCCAGTCATTTCTGCATTTTTAAAAAATGATTGTCCCTCCCACCTTTCTTAAAAAATCTATTGAGGCTGAGCCCCGGTGGTGTAGTGGTTGTGCGCAGGACTGCAGCCCACTGGGACGGAGGTTCAATTCCAGCTCCCAGGAGCAAAGGCTGGGCCTTCTACTCCCACCACCTGAGGGCAATGATGCCTTAAAAAAAAAAACTATTGAATTCATCTTTTATTTCTTTTAATTTTTTTTTTTTAGACATCACTGCCCTCTGGTGGTGGGAGTAGGAGGCCCAGCCTTTGCTCCTGTGGAGCCACTGCTGGAATTGAACCTCCATCCCAGTGGGCCGCAGTCCCGCGTACAACCACTACGCCACCGGGGCTCAGCCCCATCTTTTATTTCTTTAAACATTCTATACATGCTTATGAGATGAGGATAGGTCCAAAAGTATTGTTATAAAACCACAGGAAGTTTTCCTAAAAATATAGACACACGAAGCTACTATTTCATGACACATCCTCTGTCTAGGTCTGAGCACTTCTGGAGTTTGTGTTTGCACCTCTCTAGCCCTGCCCCCTGCCCCCCCACCCCCCCACCAAGTCAAAATGGCAGTTTGGACAACCTTGAAGGTCATAAGGCCATCGTGTTCCTTTGCAATGCTTTTTAAGTTTGGAGGGCAAAAATAGGTAAGTCTGAGGGGGCAAGGTCAGGGCTGTCAGGTAGATGAGGTAAGAATTTCCCAATAAAGTTTTCCTAGGGCAGCCCTGGCTGCCCTCAAAGGCTTATTGTCACGACGGGGGAAGTAACTCCTCGGTACAACTTTCCTGACCTTTTTCTTCCTAATGCATTTTGCAGTCTTAAACTGTCTTTATCACTCAGTCCCCCTAGTCATCCTGCGCCCTCTGAGAACACCTATCAAAATTATTCCTTGGGGATCCTGAGAAACCACCTCCCAAACCTTCCAGCTGACCTTTCTGCCTTGGATTTAACCGGCCTCACATATCCTTTTGATTGAACCTAGTTCTCTGGATTGTATTGGCAAGTTCAACCGTCATTCCTGGTTATCTTTTTAGCATGGTTTTTGCTTAAAATACTGGTGGGAAAATTTCCTATTCGAGCTTGCTGGTCTTCATGCAATGCTTTTGGAACCAAGCCATCGAGCGCCAAGATTGCTGACGCTGAGATGTTCACTGAAAACTGAGACTGCTGCTTTCTGGGAGACTCAGCTTCGCCAGCTACCTCATCAATGGCAAGTCTCCAGTCTTTGCCCACCAGTTTCTGGGCTTCAGGCAGTTTCTCTGTTCATCGAGGTGGACAGTCTTCTCCCTCTTCATTGACTCATCTTTGAGATCTTCCCATCTTGTCTTAAAATGCTTGATCCATCTAAAAACAGTTCTCTTAGGTGGGGCAGCATTCCCCTCTACTTGTTGCAAAGCTTCAATGACTTAGGAAGATGTCTTTGAGTTTTGTCTAAAATTTGGTGTTAACCCTGACTGAAAAATTTTCCTTTCCTCCATTGCATAAAAGCCCACATGGAAGAAGCACACCGGCCTGTCCCGACATGATTGCTGTGGACAAAGAAGGGCATAAGCAAAAGTGGCAAAGGAAACTGATGGTACCCGGCTATCAGGGGATGTAGAGTGTGGGGGCCTTAAAGGCTTGAAGATAAATGAGTAATCATCTAGCTGAAAAGCATCAAAGCCCACATGGAAGAAACAGCAGCCTGGATGATCATGAGGTGTTTGTTTAGGGGATCAAATATCAGACTTCAAAGAACAAAAAAATCGTATCATTGTGAATAAGGGGGCATGCTAAGTGGGGATCCAAAGCCCATCTGTGGGCAACTCGACATTTCTTCACAGAAGCCCTGGGAGGGGACGAGGCAGTCAGGGTGCAGTGTAGCAACGATGAGACATACAGTGTTCCTCTATTTATTGAATACTTCCTCTCCCCCACTCTCATGATCCCAGTTCTACCTTACAAACTCAGCTGGACCAAAGAATGCACACTGGTACAGATAGGAACAGGAAACATGGGGAATCCAAGCCAGAAGAACCCTTTAGGACCAGAGATGGTGGGGTAGAGAGGGAGAACAGATTGCAAGGATCTTCATGCGTCACCCTCCCCGGGGGATGGACAGTGGAGAAATGAGTGAAGGGAGACATGAGATGGTGTAAGATATGATAAAATAATAATAACATAAATTATCAGGGGTTCATGGGGGAGGGCAGGGAGGGGGTAATGAGCAGACAACGGACTCAAATAGGAAGCCATTATTTTGAGAACGATGAAGGAAACAAATGTACAAAAGTGCTGGACACAATGGATGTGTGTGTGGACTGTGATAAAAGTTGTATGAGCCCCCAAGAAAATGATTTTTAAAGTGTTTTTTACTCTTGTTGAAGGCACGCCCCCTCCCAATGAGAGCAAAATCTTAGAACATTTTACTATTTCTCAGACTCATTGTTTTTAGATTCCCATTCCCCCTCCACCCACCCATCCCCGCTTGGCCATGCCCATAAGTAATTATTAATCCAGTTACTGTCTCTGTAAATCTCTTTTTCCGGGCATGGTGGTGTAGTGGCGATGCATTGGGCTGTGACCCACGAGTTGGCAAATTTGAAACCACCGGCCGCTCTGAGGAAGAAGGATGGAGCGGTCTGTTTCTGAACCCGGCGGCCGTCTCTGAAACTCCCCGGGGGCTCTTCTACCCTGTGTTCTAGGGTCGTGGTGAGTCGGCACCGACTCCATGGCAACGAGTTTGGTTTTGAATTTCTTATGTAGATCATCATACAAGAACACACACACACACACACACCATCCAACATCAAAGACAAAACAAAACCACCGCAACTGAAAAGCAGGAAACATTAAAAATGGAAACAACTTTAAAAGGGGCGCAAAGGGAGAGGACATGATAAGGTGCTACATTTTAACCTGGCTGCACCTGCCACATTCACCTGTTTGACAGCGGCTGTTCACACCCTGGCACATGTTCGGGGGGATTCAGCAGAGGCTTAATTCACGTATGGACTCTGCACATGATTTCCGACTTTCCCTGTGCTCCATGGCCTTCTCCAAATCAAGTGTTCAGGACTCAAGCTCTGAAACATTTCCCTCCTCTGTTTTTTTAGACACTATTCTTTCTAATAGTTGGGCTGCAGGGGAGAGAATTATTTAATATGCCTTTCTAGCCAAAATCTCTAACTCCTGTCAAACGATCTTTCCCTGAATCAGTCTGGTAAGAAGGTGGGGGAAGAGGTTGATCCGATTCATGAGTAATTTCAAATAGGAGTCCTTGGAGTGCTGTCCTACTGTGTATAAAATAAGTCTGCACAGAAGTGGGTGGAGGAATCTCATGAACTGCAAGAGCCGAGAGTGGAGCTTGTTCTCTATACCGGAGATCCCCAGGCAGCCAGTTTCCTCGATCGAGAAGACAATTGGATTATCAGAGGAGCAGCAGCAGAACCAGGCACCAGTGCATGGTACAGAATGGTGGGCTTCCCAGCCCATGGAGCAAGTAAAGCTGAGTGCTTTGGTGTAGCAGGCTGGCTTGTGGACCGGGCTGTCTCTGGGCACTTAATTCAGGAAGTAGGGTGTGTGAGTCTGGGTAGACTAGAGAAACAAATTCATAAACATGCATGCCGATATAAGGGAAAGGTTTATATACAAGAGGAATGGAACATTGAGAAAGCATCCCAGCCCAGTCCAGTCCAAGGTCATAAGTCTGATATTAGCCCATATGTCCAATACCAGTCTATAAAGTCTCCTTCTGACTCACAAAGCACGTGCAATGACACCAGGACAATCACTGGCCAGTAGGTGCAGTGTCTTGTGCTTCCAGAAGAAGCATCCCAGCACTGGCAGGGGTCTCCCCATGGCTTCTCATTTTCAGGACTCAGGGCCATCAGCAGTATCCAGTGGCAGTAGAAGCATCTCAGCACTCGTAGGGGTCTCCCCTGGTCCCCCAAGCATCTCAGCACTGGCAGGAGTCTCTACGTGGTTTCTTCAGCCCCAGAGGTTTGGTTCCATCAGGGTAAGCCCATGTGGCTTCTCCTCCGGCTCCTTCAGTCAGAGGAAGAATCAGGATTCCTCGGCATGCTGTCATCTTATCTTGTCAGTAGTTGTCTCCAAGGAACTGATTCAAGTCTCTCACCTCCAATTGGGAAATACCACGAGACTTCCCAGAATTCTCAGGAGAAAGCCATGTCCACACAGAGGTCTTATTGGCTATTTCCAGATTGACAGGCTAGACTCCACCCCTACACACCCAATCATGAAATTGACATCAAGTACGTGACCGCCACAGAGGGCTCGCTGCTTCATGGAAGTAGAACTGAGTGCAGTTTGTCTGAGGCTTATTGGAATGGGGTGCCTTGGGGCACCTGATTTAGGAAGCTGGGTTTGCTGACCCTCAGAGCTTCAGCTGAATGCCTTGGGGCATTTATTAGCAGACTTGACAGAGCTTTGTAACATACCCTGATCAGTAATTCAACCCTGAGCACTTAATCTCCCTAATAAATCCTTTCATCATAAATTTTGTCTGTAAATTCTGTGCGGTCATTGCGATGGCTGTCAGAACCCAGGGAGATACACTAGAGAATACCAATGAAAATTCTACACAGGCACCATTTGATTTCTCCACGCGCTTTTTGATAGCACCCGTATCTTTAATGATCTCTTCCTGAGGCTGATTATCCAATAGGCCCTAGATGCGATCTTTACGGGAGGAGAAAGCTTCCACGTTCTCCTGAGAGCTGCTGGTGGTTCTGAACCGCTGACCTTGGAGTTAGTTGCCTACTATATAACCACTGGGCCACCAGGGCTCTGAAGTCCTGAGGTCTGACTGCTGTTGCTTTGGCAAATGTGCTTTGGAGGCAGGCCTCCTCCTTGGTTTTTGCCCATTTTAATTGCGTTCCTATTTGGAATTCTGAAGGCTCAGGGTCGAGGTGAGAGGATCTATACTTGGTTTTCCTCAATGATCAGTGTGCTATCACGATGGGTCCACTTTAGTACAAGGCCTCGGTCTAGGACATCCCTGACTGAACTGAAGTTCCTGTGTCGAGCAGGGTTCTCTTAGGGAAATAAAACCAGGACACTAGTAATTCTTTTGATATATTTATAGAGAGAGAAGGGTATGTAAGATAAGAAAGAAACAGTTAACTATCTATAAAGCAGTACAAAGGGCTCGGTCCAGCTCACCTGTGTGAGACAGCTGTCAGTCCTTGGAATCTTGAGGGCCGCTGAGTAGTTCTCTGTAGAGCAATCTAGGCTATCTGGTCACAGGCAGCAAACAGCAGAGCAGGTCGCCAACAGTCAGCCAGATGACAGAGTCCAACAGTCCCCAGCTCAAGAGATGTGTATTCCAGGAGTGTGGTGAAGTAGGGCTTGAAGGAACCTCAACTCACAGCAACACAGTCCACGATTAGGTGTCCCACAGGTAGTGTTGCTTGGAGGTCGAGGCACAGGAGGAAGAAGGCAGCTGTCTGGTCTGAAGATCCGAAAGCAAGAGAGCAAGGATGCAGCTTGCCAAGCCTTTTCTATTTCTGCCCTTCAATAGATCACGTGTGTTCATTGGCCATGTCGTCACAACCTATCGTCTTTGGCCATGTTGGCAACACAAGCTTACCTATAACAGACCCTGAACGCAGCAGGCCTGTGGTTCATAGGGGTGAAGGGAGAGGATTGCTATGGCTTCTTTTTTTTGGGGTGGGGGGCCTGGGCATCACTGCTCTCCGGTGGGAGTAGGAGGCCCAGCCCCACTGCTGGAATTGAAGCTCCATCCCAGTGGGCCGCAGTCCCGCGCACAACCACTACGCCACCGGGGCTCAGCCCTATGGCTTCTTTTTCAAACCCAGCGGTGCCAATCGGGCTGCCTCTGGCTCCCGTTCTTCCACCACCCTTTTGTGAGCTCACCCCTTGGAGTTCTGGCTTTGGGCAGGAGGAGGTCTGGCTCCCTCATGTCCTGGTGGGCCGGGCTGTGCCTTCCCTCCCTCTGCTATTTCAGGTTGTAGTATCAGCCTCCCCCCTTTCGCCCCCCCACCCCACGTCCCCGCAGGAAACATCCCCTCCAAGTAATTATCAGTCTGCATTGTCTTGGTCTTTTGTTAGAGAGATTCCTTTCTTCTGAGCAAAGCATGCCCAAGGATGTCTGCTGCAGCTCCTCCAGCACCGGAACTTCGGCTGCTTTGCAGAACGCCTGTCAGGTCCACATGTGGCTGGAAGAAACGTCACCTCCCTCCTTCGGTGGCCCTTCTGTCCCTCTCCCCAGCGTCACTGCCTTTTTGACACTTACCTCTCTGGCTCAGCTTGTGGGTTCATCTCCTGGCTTGTCAGCAGGCCTCTCAGCCCTTCTCCGGCTGGGTGGTCATTTGTGTTTCTCTCTCTTCCTCTAAACCAGTGTTTCCCAGAGAGGGTGACACTGTCCCTGGAGGGTGCTGGAAAGATCCAGGGGCACTTCGAAAGCAGGTGCCTAGACTTTATCTTGCCTTGTGGCCTACAGTATGAGAGTTTTCAACTGCCAGGGGGGCGCTGAGTAAATTTTATTTCTTTTCTCCCTGAAAAGGAGAAGGCGTGGACCTATGTGACAGAGAACCTCTCAGCTACGGACACGGCTCACGTTGCCCCCGTGGTGCCTGGCAGACAGCAGACTCCGGGGGTAGCCGCGTAACCAGGGAGTGGTGCCTGCTCTCTGGGCTGAGGGAGACCCTTTACTTCCTTGCCCCCAGTACTCCTCTCACACCACCCGCCCTTAGAGAGCTCTCATCAGCTCCAGCCAACAGCCCCCCCTCCCGGGGACTGCTCTAGAATGCTCTCCCGTGAATTCTCCTGCCGTCTCCTGGACTGCTCGGCCTCTCCTCTGCCTTCACAGAATACTCCCCAGGTCTCCCCCGCCGCCGCTCCCCTTGAGAAAGCTGCCCAGAATTCTCAGGAAGACCTTGCTGCTGAGTTTCTGGAAGCAGCCCACCCGAAACAGCCCCAGACGGGGCTCAACACTGTCCAGGCAGCTATGGAAGGTCAACCAGCTCACTGCCAGCAGCCTGCGAGGTCCCTGCACCAGGTCCAGGCCTGGACCGACCTGGCAGCCTCAGGGCCCCACTCCGAGGGTCTCTCATTGAGGTTTCCTCATGGCCAAGGGGAACGCACAGCTCCTGTGCTCGGCTGCAGCCTCGTCGGGCCCTGGCACGTTTGCACTCAGCTCAGTTGTAGTTCCTCGGTGGGACCTTCAGGCACAGGCTCCCCGGAAGCTCCCGGGCTCCTGGGCTTTGTCAAGGGCCCCGGCGCTGTGTCTCAGGTCCCTTCCTGTAAAGCGCACTGAGCACCGACAGCGTGCTGGGCACCGAGCAGCAGCGTCCACTAGGATCACCAAGCCCACCGCTCCCCGGAGGATTTTCTGGAAGTGACTGGAGTCGGACTGAGACCCAAAGCCAGTGGTTTGCCGGCAGAGGAAGCTCACCTCCGACAGAGGTGCCGAGAGAGGGGCGAGTCCCCATGGCTTCGTCTACTGCAGGGTCCTCAACCTTCCTGGTGCCACGACCCTTTCATACAGTTCCTCATGTGGCGGTGACCCTGGTGTGGGCGAATCTGCATGGGCACGGACCCACAGGGAGACAGACAGAGGAGCGTGTTCCTAAGACCATCGGAAATATGGTCTTGAGTGACCCCTGGGAAAGGGTCGTTGGTCCCCTAGGTCGAGAACTGCTGGTCTACTGCTGTGGGGGCCGAATGTCCCTGGCCCCATGCCCAGAGACCTGCAGGATGGAGTAGAGTGATGCCTCAGGGTTTCCGAGAGAACACATCCTGACTGGAGCAGGCAGCCTCATCTCTTTCCAATGT
>PVJH01049516.1:0-10294 GCA_004026705.1 Nesogale talazaci | reverse complement strand
AATGAGATACAAGATGCATCTGCTGAAAAACGTTTCTTCAATTGAGAAAGACAAAGATAAATCCAAGGAGCGCCTACCCAGGATTTTCTTTGGGATGCCGTCATACAGCAATAGGATACTTGGAAGGAAGACATAGTTGGAAAACTAATGATGAAACAGAAAGATGAGAATAATCTGGGGTCATAGGACATTACTATATTGCTGAACTAACCCTTGAACTTTATGCCATGTGAGATAACCAACTCCCTATTACTGCACCATTTTGAGTTAAGGGATCTGCTGCTTGAAGCCCAAAGCATCCTTTCTTATGATCAAACCAACCATGTCTCATCTCCATTCTTCCTTGCCTCCAGGCAAAGGAGACCTCAAGATCCTTCCGCTCGGAATCATCACAAATTCACGCTCTCACAAAACCTTCCATGCTGCCTGGGGATCTCTGTCCCTCTCCCTACTCAATTTGCCTACACACAGAGTATCAAAATTCCACCTCCTTCCTCAATTATCATCGCTGTTCCCTTTACATGAGGCAAAAGACTTTATTTTCTACTTCAAAGAGAAAAATTAACACCAGCAATCAGAAATTCAACTTCCTGATTTCCTTTATAAATATATTTGCATCTATAGCCATCCTTGTTTGCTTCCACCATCAGTACACACTGCCTTCTCCCTTGTTCTCCACAAGGGTCAAGGGAGCCTCCTCTTCCTAAAGCCCTCTCCCCTTCCTCTGTGCTCAGATTCCATCCCCTCCTATGGCTTTGGAGGCCTTTTGCCATTGATTATTTTCTCTTTCTTCTGAGTTTTCTTTCCCATTCATGTTCTTGTTCCAATGTCATGTATATCCTAAAAATAATCAGAATTTTCTTCTGTGAAAGATCATATAAAATATTTTCTTGGGCTGAGCCCCAGTGGCATAAGTGGTTGAGTGCAGGACTGCGGCCCGCGGGCTTGGCGGTTCAAATCCAGTGGCGTCTCTCAGGAGGAGCAGCACTGGGCAGCACCCATGACCATCAGAAAGCAGTGATGCCCACACACACAAAAATATATATTTTCTTATTTTCAGAACATATACACTGTTTGTACACTCCCCCCCCCCTCACACACACACCTGATACATGACAGATTGGTTTTTAGACTGACAAATTGACAGATAGATTAGATTCAATACATAAAAACTAAAGATATAAAATCCAGTAGCATATAGTATATATAGTAAATATATAAATGTAGATTTAGATACATGTGGGACACATGAAAAATATTAGGACTAGCAATTGTGCAAACCTCAGCCTCCATAAGGCACAGGCCAGAAGCACTAGATGATGGCCAGCTCCCCACTCCACACTGTCTGAATAGGATCTCAATAGGAGGTCCTGCAGAAAGTAAGAGACAAAGGTGGAATGAAATTCATAATTATTTTCTTAAAAAGCTAGGCTTACTGATCTGATAGAGACTTTTAAACCTATATCCTTTAGATAGTCATCAGTCCTGAAACTGAACTGTTCCCATGGTTCAACTTTCAGACAAATAGCAGGAATAGATACATGAACAAATAGAGAGGACCTTGGTTTTCAGTTTTACGTGTTTTAATTCTGTTTCACCACAAATTTCGTTCAGCCCTCTCACGGGTGTATGTGGAGGGAATGGTGTGAAAGGGAGAAAGAGAGAGAAGCAACAAATTTGCTTGTTCTCTGGCTGTTCTTCTGGAGAAAAATGATGCTATCTGCTCCATAAAGATTGGCAGCCTCAGAGATTGGCAGAGTCAGTATGAGTCCAAATCACCTTGATGGCTACCAAAAGCTCATTGCCCTTGTGAACAGCAGATGCTATCACAGTAGCAACAGTGCCTCTATGGGAAGGGATGGAATGTGAAGGGGAGGGACGTCTAGCATTTCCTGGAGGAGTGGTGGATGAAGATTGAAATCCTGATGACTGACTCTTGGTCAGTTTCACAGTTTTGCTGCACAAATCTGTGATTCATGCTTACTCTATGTGAAAATCGGGATTGTTTTTGAACACAAAACATTCATCTGGGCATAAAATGATGTTTGAATAAACTATGTTAAACAAGTTTAAAATGTACTTAAGCAGCAGGAAGCATATTTAGGTGAAAGCAATTCGATTATGTTAAATGGTGCTCTTATATCACATTTTATTGAACACTGAATACACTTTGGAAGGCATTTTTGGTAAATAAAACTTCAGCATGTGAGCTGTGCCTACAATTAAAAAGTGAAGATTTTCTCATATTTTAATTCTAGTTTCATTTAATAACCCATAAGGCATGTGAGTTTAAGGGTTTGGGTTGTTGTATTTTTATGCTAACATCAGATGTAATATCAATACTTTTAGGGTTTTGGTCTTGGTGTTTATACGACATTCTGAGGACTAAAATCTCATTATACTGTGATTTACTTTTTAGATGTATTGTGCTAAGTGGAACTTGTCAAACAGATCTTTCTTTAAAAACAAAATTCAAACAAAACAACTGTCATTGAGTTGATTCTGACTCATGGAGACCCTATTTAGGGTTTCTGAGATAGTGAAACTCTGCATGTGTAGTTTTTATATGCGGATATGTTCATTTTTAGCCTCTTGGTCATACAAAATAGGCTATTTTCATAATTTGGTGTCTGCTGTAGTTTTCCAGCCCATTTTAGCAAAAAGAAATGGAGGATTCTAGGGAAATGGTCACCTGAACAGATCCTGTTTCCCCTCCCCATCTTAATCTATCTGTACATTTGGACTTTTGACTTGGGACTCCTGGCAGCTGAGTGGGATTATAGTTTCTGGGAAACTCCCTAAAAGTATGCATGAGCTTGGAATTTCTCCCCAACAAGTCAGATGAAAGCCTGAGGTAGGCCAGAGTGTTTAAGGACAAGACACAATCTCACCTTGTTACGAGTATGAGCCACAAAAGTCTATGACCTTCTTGGCTAAGGGCAACATTAGCTTCTATGTGTGTTCACGTGTTTTCTGTCCAGCAAAATCTCAAGTGCAAGGGTGCTCAATACATTGATCCCAGCCTACTAGTCAATCTCAAATGCAGTGTGGGTAGAGCACATAACACTGAAAAAATAGACGTAAGCCTATCATCAATCCTGTCACTTAATTGATAAGCCAGGCAGCCAATAAGATGGAATCTTAGGGGTCAAACACACGCACAAACAACTCTGCTAAGTGCAGCAAAACTGACACGTTATCTCCAGTCTTTAGACCTTGTTTTTCCTCTTAAACATAAAGGTATTAAAATGAGTGGAGAAAGACAAAAAAAGTATCAACTTTCATATAAAATGGGAAATTTTGACACTAACAGCTGACACTCAGCTGAAGTCCAGAGCACATAAACAATTCTAGAACTTACTCACAAACTTACTCACAGAAGGAAAGTACCTAAACTTGAGAAAAGGTGCTACCTCCTTGACTGTATTATTCAGCTCTACTTATTTATGTGAATCATAAATAAAGATATTTCCAACATAAAGATCATTAAGTCCAAGTACCATTCCACCATGACTGATGATCATTTGAAAGTGTGCTTGAGGCTGGCTGTCAACGACTACTGCCTGATCCATGCCTCCCTGGCTCATTTCATTCAAAGCAAGTCATCAGAGTAAACTCAGGTAATGACAAAAATGTGCATAGTTAATTGCATTGTACATATAAAGAATTCTCAATGCATTTATGATTAAATGAAATAAATATAAGTTTTGCATTTTTGTAGTTGGTAGATCTTTTGACTTGATCGTTTTATAAGTAGCTCACATGCTGAAAAAGCGTGAGCACCCCTGCTCAAGAGGAACCCTACCGATATATCTGGAAGAAAGAAAAAAGTTTGGGAAGGAGCGAAACACTTCTGCACACCTGACTGGACACCTGGGGCTGGAGAACCCCTCTCCTTACATCGCTTGAGAAACAGCTATGACTAAGAGTTCTCAACCCTATATCTGAGCCCCAGAGGGAAATGACATGTGAAAGATCCTGCGTCTGACAAGAGAATGATGTGACTGAATCAACATCCAACAAAACAGAGCTGATGGAGTTGACAGACAACTTTAAACAAGAATAGTCAAAATAAGAATGCAGGGAGAATCAAGGATATCACCTAAAAGCCTCTCTAGAATTAAAAAAAAAAAAGCTGGATTTCTGCACAGCAAACTGCAGAATCGGTTGATGGCTGTCCAATCTAAACTAGTGGTTTAAAAGGTCATGTGGAAGAAGTATCTCAAAGCATTGTGCAAATTGTAAAGGGTTGAAAATGATAAAGGGGAAAAATCAGACTAGAAGATCTAATGTGGGAAGAATCCAAGTTTTTAATGAGTATTAGGAAAGGGCATGTTCGGGTTCCTTATATCCCTCCACCCCCCAAAACCCTCCCTCAATTTCCTCTCCTGCTTCAATATCAATGTATATCACTCTTCCCCTTCACTGTCAAATTCTAGAAAGGTTGTTTACACTCTGCAGTCTCCATCTCCTCTCAATCACTCACTGCTCATCACACTTCTGATTCTAATTCTTATTCTAAAACTGGTTCAATCTACCAAAGGCTTCCTGGAGGTTAGGCGCACTCACTGCTTTCTTCTCCCTGTTATGTAACTTGGCTCACATGTAAGTCTGCGGCACTCCTTTTCTTGATGCCATCATCTCCTCCTCTTAGAGTAGCCCATGCATCCTGCTTTGCCCAACCCTCCCCAGTTGCAGGAGCCCTGGCGGCAGAGTGCTTATGTGTCGGGCTGCTCACACAAGGTCAGCAGTTCAAAACCAGCAGGTGCTCAGCAGAAGAAAGAGGAGCCTTTTGGCTTCCATAAGGAGTCACAGTCCCTTGCAAAAAAAAAGCTTTACATTCCTGTACAGAAATTACCCTTACAGCTAGGGCTGGGCAGCAGTTGGAAACCGTCAGCTTTTCTCTGGAAGAAAAAGAACACTTTCTACTCTCGGAAAGAGTTCTAGTCCTATGAAGATGCACCCAGCCCTAAAGAGTTGAGTCAGAACAGACTCACTGGCAGGGAGTTTAGTTCTTGTCTCCTCGCTCCCCTCCCTGCCCAGTCTTAGCACTGCCAGTCCTACATCCCAGGAGTCCCTTGCTCCCGCGCAGACTGGTCCCCAAAGCAAACACTGAACAAGCCTTCAAATTCAAGTACCTTATTGTTTAGATGATTTGAACAGACATCAGGTGGTGATTGAAGAAGTGAGTCAGAGAAAGACAGAGCCAATAAAAATGGTATTAATGTGTGTAATTGAGACTTAAGCAACTGCGCTTAATCCCACTGAGAATTTAGAAGTGGAGACGGTGATGTCATGAAATACTCAGCTCCACATCATCCCACGTAAGGAATGAGAGAGAGGCTGTAGCCAAGCCAAGCACAGGTGGTTCTGGGAAGCATTTTTCCCTGGCAGTTCCCACTGCCATGTGTAATCTTCTCTTTTCTTCATAGTCCACATCCAATCCATCAGCAAACCCTATTGGCTGTGCCTTCAGATAGACCAGCAGTTCTCAACCTGTGAGTCATGATCCCTTTGGGAGTCAAACAACCCTTTCACAGGGGTCACCTAAGGCAATCCGAAAACACATAAATATTTTACAATATGTAATTACATGCTGTTTTGTAATTAATCACTATATGTTTAATTATGTTCACTTTGTAATCATGAAAATACATCCTACATATCAGATGTAGCAAAATTACAGTCCGAAGTAGCAACCACAGCAAGAGGAATGTATTAAAGGGTCACAGCATTAGAAAGGTTGAGAGTCACTGGGATAGATAACAAGGTTCATTATCTTTTCCTCCACAACTCATAACCCAAGTCTCTGACTTCACTCTCTTGGTTATCATAATAGCCCCAAGGGAACCACACAATTAGCAACTCAGCTAACTGTCTCTTCTCCTAATCTAATGAACACACAGCAACCTTTTTATGGAAAGAGAGAGGGAGTCAATACATGATTATTCCCCATCACAGTGACCACATTGCACCTTTCCCATGATAAGTAGATGAGACCAGAGTTGCAAGGTCAGGCCTCAGGAAAAATTGAAGTTTACAAATATCTTGGAGGCCATGAGTGCTGCAGAGAGACAAACTACTGAAGGAACAGATAAGATCCAATCCCAGCTCAGTCAATGACTAAAGGCAGACAAGTCATGTGATCCCAACTGTGCAGGAGGTTTATGATCATTCCCACCTCACAAGGTTGTAGCAACTATTAAGTGAGAACTAGTGTGTGCATCCGTCAGTGTATGTTTGATAAACTATGGGTTTTCTTTTTCTTAGCAAGAGCACTCAACATGTGTTACCCTGGACCCAAAGTGGTTAAAAGGGACTTCTTTCATGTTTACCTCCCTATCCTCAAGCAGACAATCATAAGCGATGTGGAAGTAAGGTGAGTTGAAGCTGCTCCATCATGGGTCCCCTGTGTGACACATAAATGTGACTGCCAGGCCCAGCTTCCCCATTTCACATGCACATGTTTCAGAAAAGTGAAGTTTCCTCTTCTGAGGTCAGAAAACTTCCCCCAACCCCAAAGAAGCTGTCACTTAAGCCAGAGATCTCCTGGGTGCAGGGAACAGAGCAGGACTTCCAACCACTTTGCAGACTGAGAGCAGATTATGTTCGTTGTGGTTGGGGGATTCATCAAGAGTTTGGTGCAGAAGTGTGTGGGTGGGAGGAGACAGAAAAAGCAAAAGCAAAGGGGAAGTGGTCCCCCGACTTCTCCCACAATCTGCTTTTCTCAGAGCTACCTTACCACCATCATCTCCTTCCCTTCCAAACAACAAGGGCTCTGTTCTTTGTCAAGGACACTCGGTAAAGACTAGCCTGTTTGGAACATGTGCACTTGAGTTGTGCTCAGGTAGGGGCCCCATAAGCCCTCTAGGATGCATGTGTCGATCCTCATGATGATAGAGCTGGGTACTTCTGGCATTTAGTGAGCAAGGGCTGAGGACTCTTCCATACAATGAAGTGGCATGTGAGATACACACACATTGCAATGGCTAATAGTCCAAGAACGTCCACACCGAAGTAAAATGGACAATAATATCAAGGATCTTTACAACCCACAGATAACCGGAGAGCCCAAATGGGCAGAGACCACACTTGTTCTATAGACCTGACCAAGAACTCCTCTTTATCTGGGCTGCCTTTCTCAACTTCCTAAAGATCAGATCTCAGCAGAAGTCAGCTTTCATCACTCGGCTTGAGCAAACCTCACCAAGAAAATTGCCTGTCATGAACTTTGTCCCTACTCACTTCGCAGAAACTGGTTCATGCTGGTCAGCAACCCAGCCCCAGTTCATCCTGGTTCAGGGGATCCAGAGCACCTCCGTGCAGAATGCACTCTCAGACCTGAAATGCGCAGGCCACCAGTTCCTAAGGCCCATGATAACACACATGATGGATGCCCACTAATCCCCAGACAGGGAGACCATCATCAAGTACTGGGTGTCTGCCATCCTTGGGGGAGCTTATATGGTCCAACTGGCATCTCAGAGATATGTTATATCCACGCTGTAGATCCAGTTGGGTCACATCCCTGTCCATGAAGAGGCAAGGTCTCTGTGGAGGAACAGGAGGCGCTCATCTCTATTAGTTGAGGGGTGCTGAGTATAGCCCCAGTCTCTGCCTCCAGTTTCAGCAGGAACGTTGCCATTCACAGACCCAATAGGCCGTTTGCTCACAGGGAAGGTCAATCCATGTCCAGTTTGTGTTCAGGCTGTTGCAGTCCTCATTGTGGTTGTTGTTGGGTTCATTTCGATCCCAGAAACTAGATGAGGAGAAAGGGAAGGAGAAAGGAAGAGGGAATAGATATGTGAAGCACAAGATATTTTTAGGTGGGAGAAACTGTTTTATATGATCCATAATGGTGGTACCCTGAAAGAATGTATTTTCAATATCCATAGAAATGTTCAACAGGAATGTGAATATCCATGCAAACATAGACTTTAGCTAATAATATGTATCTGTAATAGCAATCAAGGGAGTCCTGGTGGCCTAGTGGTGACCTGTTGAGCTGTGTTCTGCAAGGTCAGCAGTTTGAAACCACCAGCCGCTACACAAGAGAAAGATGGGATCTTCTATTTCCATAAAGAGTTAGTCTCAGCAGCTCACAGAGCAGGTCCACCCTGTTCTGGAAGGTTTCTGTGGGTCAGCATCGAGGGACTGGCAGTGGGTTTGGATTGGGAGCTTTAAGATCAGTTGACTGTGACAAAGGAACTACACCAAAGCACCACTAAGAAACCTGTTGCCACAGAGTAATTAATTCCAATTCAGTTTATTCTGACTCAGGCCAGCCTTGTAAGGTTGTGTTAGACCTTCCCCCGTCACGCTGCCACAGCTGCCTTACCTTTTCCCCATGGAGCGGCTGGTGGGTGGGAAGGAGCCCCCTTTGGGTTAGCAGTCAAGCCCTTCACCACTGAACCCCCAGACTTCCCAATATTCAGGCAAGCTCTCTGCAGTCGAATTCAACTGGTTCATGGGGACTCTCCTGATGATCTGCTCAGTCTGTGTGGCTGTCATGTGATTATGTTAATTTTATGATTGAAATGTAGGGGTGGAGTCTAGCCTGTTCATCTGGAGATAGCTATTGAGTAGTCAATGAGGCCTGTTGTGGGCATGGCTCTCTCCTGAGCCTTCTGGGAAATCTTGTGATATTTCCCTCATGAAGATGAGAAACTATCTCTCCCAGTTGTTGGGAGTTAGTCTCAGAGACAACAAACTAAGGATAAGACAAGATGGCAGCATCTGAGGAGCCGGAAGAGAAGCCACATGGCTTTATCCTGATGGAGCCAGACCTCTGAAGCTGGAGAAGCCATGTGGAGATCACTGCCAGCGATGGGTTGCTTCTCCCACCACTGGATGCTGTTGATGGACTCTGAGCCCTGGAAGCGAGGAGCCATGGAGAGACCCCTGCCAGCGCCGGGATTCTGCACCCACTGGCCTGTGATTTCGTGAACCGGAAGAAGACTTTATAGACTGGTATTGGGCATGTGGGCTAATATCAGACTTATGACTTTGAACTGGACTGGGATGCTTTCTCAGTGTTCCATTCCTTTTGTATATAAACCATTCCCTTATATGCATATGTGTGTCTACAAATTTCTTCCTTTAGTCTACCTGGACTAGCACAGTCAGTCTATAAACCTAAAATTGTTCAAAAAAGGAAATGAAAGTGTCTATTCTAGATGACACCCAGCTATGACAACCAATTCCCTTAGCAGTCATTCGAAGGCCCTGGCTAGAGTGGAAGAAAAATCATAACTCACATTTTTTAAAAACAACTTTACTGGTTGGATAGAGACTGGTGAAGCACCTAAGACTGTGATTCTTATTCATCCTTCACATCTGGAACTGACCTTACAATAGACAGGTCTATACAGGAATAAAAGCACTAGTAAGATGCACACACACACACACACACACACACACTTCAGGATCATCAACCAGCGGAAAGCAAAAGAACAACATTCAGAGGGGTTAGGAAAGAAAGTGAAATGGAAACATTAAACATAGTAAGGAAACAAAAAAATTTTAAACAGGAAGGAAACAGAGTAAGTAATGTTGGGACTGCAGGAATGGCAAACAAACTGTGTATAGATGATTGACTGGAAAACCAATCATTTTGTATACCTTCATTCAATTCACAATTAAAAAATTAATGATCAAAAAGTCTATATATGAATTTTTAATTTAATGATTTTATATGTACTTATATGTCATAGCATAACTTCTTGGTGTATAATCAGACAATCATATAGAATATCATATAGAATCATATAATTCATTGAGATATAATTATCAGGAGAGAGAAAGAATCTTCCAATGTATATATGGAGGGATTTTACATTTTAGGGCCCTTTCACCGGAATCATTTTATACCCTTTATACTTTCTTTCACCTGAATCTCTTTAACCCTTTCAGAATTTGCCACAGTTGTCTCAATATTTCCTTGAAATTATTTCACTTGCTCTAGGAAGCCCTGGTAGTTTAATGGTTACTAATCGTGCTGCTGATAACAAATCAGCAGTTTGAAACCACCAACCACTCCAGGAAAGAAAGACAAGCTAAAGTGACCAGACCTTCCACTTGTGGCGGAACAGTCCCGATTTTGAACAGTTTTTCCTGCGCCCCATGGCGTTTTAAAAAAGTCCCAAATGCTTGAGAAGCTAGGGAATATACCCTCTCCTCCTCCCCATCAATGATGTCCCACTTTACCAATGTTAAAATCTGCTCGCTTTACTTGATACTCCAACAAAGAGTTACAGTCTCATCTCCCTCATCCCCAGGACAGTCCTGCCACCAT
>PVJH01049515.1:0-10297 GCA_004026705.1 Nesogale talazaci | reverse complement strand
TGTTTCAAACAGAACAAAAAAGTATTGCAGGAATGAAAATAAGTAACAGTATATGCCAGATTTGTGTCCTTTTTTCCTAAGCACAATGTTTATTTATTTATCATTAATCATTTTATTGGGGGCTCATACAACTCTTATCACAACCCATACATCTATCCATTGTATGTCAAGCAGACTTGTACATCTGTTGCCTACATCATTCTCAAAACATTTGCTTTCTACTTAAGCCCTTGGCATTGGTTCCTCTCTGCTCCACCTCCCTCAAAATACTTGATAATTTATAAATTATTATTACTTTGTCTTATCTTACACTGTCCGATGTCCTCCTTCACCCACTTCCCTGCTGTGTGTACCCCAGGGAGTAGGTTATATGTAGATCCTTATAATCGGCTCTCCCTTTCTGCTCCATCTTGTCTCCACCCTCCCAGTATCACCACTTCTCACCACTGGACCTGAAGGTATCATCTGCCTTGAATTTCCTATGTTTTCGGTTCCTATATATACCCACATACATCCTCTGGTCTAGCTGGATTTGGAAGGAAGAACTGGGATCATGATAGTGAGAAGGAAGCACTGAAGAACTAGAGGAAAGTTGTATGCTTCATCATTGTTACACTGTACTCTAACTGGTTCATCTCCTCCCTGCGACCCCTCTGTAAGGGGAAGACCATTACTTACAGATTGGCTTTGGGTCCCCAACTTGTATTCCCCCTCATTTGCAATAATATCTTTTTTAGTTCTTTGATGCCTGATTCCTGATCCCTTTGACACCTCGTGGTCACACAGGCTGGTGAGCTTTGCCCACGTGGGCTTTATTGCTTCTGAGCTAGATGGCTGCTTGAGACCTTTAATATCCCAGATGCTATATGCTTTAATCATAACTATTTGGTTTGTATGCTGAACATATAATCAGAGAAGTAGGAACTATATGAAGAAGAATGCAGCATCAGGATTGGGGAAAGTTTATCAATCCCATTCAATACATGGATGTCACCTCTTACTTGGTGAAAACAAGAGGATTTGGAACACTTGTTAATGAAGTTCTAGGAATGAAGCTTTTGATATGGATTGAAACTGAATGTAAACAAACAAAAGACTTCACTAATGGACCAACAGACATCATGATGAATGAAGAAATGGTTGAAGTTGTAATGGATTTCATTTTGCTTGCATCCACTATCAATGCTCATGGAAGCAACAGTCAAAAACTAAAACAAAATAAATGACAGTTTTGAACGTGACCTCTTTATAGTGATGAAGAGCCAAGATGTCACATTTGGTACTAAAGGTGCATCTGACTTAAGCCATTGCATTTTAAATCAATTCATATTCATGTGAATGTTGGACATGCAATATGGAAGACCACAGAAGAATTTATGTCTTTGAATTATAGGTGTCAAAGAATATTGAAATATTTGTGGACTTCCAGAAGAACAAACAAATCTGTCTTGCATAAGGTATAATTATAATGCTTCCTGTCAAGATTTTGTCTCAAGTACTTTTCAGTATCTGGGAAAGGACATCGTTCTCAGTAAAGTGGGGGCTCGATGAAAAAGAGTAAGATCCTTAAGTATATGGGTGACACAGTGGCTACAACAATGACCTCAAGCATAACCACTGTGAGGCTGGTGCTGGACCTTGCATTGTTTTGTAATTTAGATCAATTGGAACTGACCCATCAGCACCCAGCAATGACAACAATAATCCTCACCTTTGAAGAGACAAGTGGGTTCAAACTGCCAACAGTTGGGTTAGCAGCTGAGTGTGCTCTCAGATCTGTGCCTGCCACCAGATCTCCCCACACTCCTCCAAGATCTATTCAATCAGAAAGTCCTCATGTAGGGTATAGCATTCTTTGTTTCCTTCCAGTCCCTCTATGCAATGGTTATGCAGTTGTGCTATGGGGGAAAACTGGCCACAGGAAATGGTCCTCTTATTGGCATTGTGCCTATTGGTCTTTTCATCACTCCTCAAATGGAAGGGCTAGAGTAGGAACAGATTACCAAGGCTTTTATTCCAAGGATGATTAATTAGAGATAGGCTCTAAGAATTCTTTATATATACATATATATGTATATCTATACACACACATACATATGAAGATGAGTCTTCCATTCAATAATTTATACACATTTTGTTTCATGTCATTTGTTATAATCACCATAAGGTGACATAACTCATTCCACTTCTTACCTGTGTTTTTTGTTTACATTCTTTCTACTTTCCTCACCATTCTGAACTTTTCCTTGCCCTTAATTAGTTTATCAAACTTAAAAAGTACATACCAGGGCTGAGCCCTGGTGGCATAAGTGGTTGAGTGTGGGACTGTGGCCCGCGGGCTTGGCAGTTCAAATCCAACAGTGTCTCTCAGGAGCAGCACTGGGCAGCACCCACGACCACCAGAGGCAGTGATGCCACCCCCCCAAAAAAAAGTACATACTGCCCTAGTGTTCATTTTTCCTTTACAGAGCTCTCTGTTGTTTGACTGGAAATGAAGCCGTAAAGGGGAGTGCACTTCCAGATCTGAATGGTAACTGTGTTAGTACGGGTAGACTAGAGAAACAAATTCATAGATATGCATAGCATAAGGGAAAGTTTTATAAACAATAGGAATGGAACATTGAGAAAGCATCCCAATCCAGTCCAGTTCAAAGTCATAAATCTAATATTAGCCCATATGTCTGATAGTAGCCTATAAAGTCTCATTCTGACACAGGAAGTCACAGGCCAGTGGGTGCAGAGTCCCGACTCTGGCTGAGGTTCCCTCATGGCTCCTCGTTTCTAGGGCTCAGGGTCCATAAGCAGTATCCATTGGTGATAGAAACATCTCAGCACTGGCAGGGATCTCTCTGTGGTTTTTCTGGCTTCAGGGGTCTGGTTCCATCAGGGTAAGGCTGTGCGGCTTCTCCTCCGGCTCTTCTGGTTCCTTGGACACTGCCGTCTTGTCTTGTCAGTAGTTCGTCATCTCAGAAACTGACTCCCAGATACTGAGAGTCAAGTCTCTCACCTCCAATTGGGAAATACCACCAGACTTCCCAGAATTCTCAGGAGAAAGCCATGCTTACACATAGGCAGCATCAGCTACTCTTTGGCTATCTCCAGATTAACAGTCTAGACTCCACTTCTACATCCCAATCATGATATTGACAACATGAATACATGACCGCCACAGTGACTAAGGGTCATAGTTCTTTGACAAATGAGTCTGCTATATTTTTTATGATTTTAAGTTTTGTTCCCCCATTTTTCTCTGAACGTTTGTAGACACTTCTGATGTGACCCTTTTCTGAGCAGTTGGTCATGATTTCCAGGCATTCTCTAGCTCTTCTGGCCTCAGGTTCATGGACACTGGTGTTCATTTGGTGCATAAGTCTGTTGAATCAATTGTTTCCATGTGTGAGAAGCACATTTTCATAGTCATTCATCCCAAATGAGAGAAGGTACCAAAGAACCAATAATATAAATTAGCAGGGTAGCCCAGTATAAAAGCCGTGAACAATGAAGAAAAGCCACAAGGAGAACAAAACAACAGAACAGAAAAGCACATGTGCAGAAGGATGACGAGGGAGTCAGGAGCAATGTCCAAACAATCTGGAAGGAATGATTTGAGGACGCAGTTGCAAAAAGCTGAAGCAAATAGAAGAGAGAGAAAGGGGCAATAAAGAAAGATGGCATGACTGAGCATCCCTGGTCAGAGGTAATTTAGTAACTTCCTAATTGAGGAAAGATCAGGAGTAAATGATGCAGGTCTATCTGTAATAGTATCTACCATAGTCTCATTGTGTGATAGAACCAAGTTGTCAAGGAAATGGATTTTGCCTTCTAACAGAATACCAGCTTCTCCAAAACCCAACTGGGTTATCTGAGCTTCAATGTCCTTATCTACACCATAACAATAAAAATATATCCACAACAATGGATTTCTTGTAATGAATACATGATGACACGAAAGTATCTTATGTTCTAGTTGATACATCAAAGCAAATAAAACTCGCTGTCATGGAGTCTTTTCCGATGCACAGCCATTATATAAGGCAGCATCAAACTGCTCCCTTGGGTTTCCAAGACTTTCAATCTTGAATGAAGCAGACTCTCTCATCTTTATTCCTCAGAGCAAGCAGCTGGTGGATTTGAACCACTGGAACTTTGAGGTAACCCATTGTACCACAAAACTGCTTAGTTGACACACATATATTATGACATTCAAAGCCTGGTAGTGATGATTATGTTAGTTTAATAATTTATTTTCAGCTTATTAATATAATGGCTATAATTCTGCACAAAAGGCATCTCAAGTATGATAAAGTGATTTTCATGCAAATTCCTTTTTGCCGGGTCAATTAAAAACTCTGGTGTAGTGGTGTGTGAAAGTGCATGTAGACAAATTATTCAATCCCTTGGGGCCCCTTCAGTTCTTTGTTACTTATTGTGAGGTCTATATGTATCTCTATTCACATAATAGAAGAGATTATTTGATTGCTTAGTGAAATAACTGATTACATATCATCAAAAACAAAATAAATTCTGAGAGATGGTCCTAGTAGGTGGACCAAGATACATTTCATGTAGCCCACTGTGACCTATGAAAGAAATAGAGCATGCTTTTTACTCACAAAGGTGGAGATGAGGTGCCTCCCAATGCTTCTTTCATATTTTACTAAGAGGCTTCAAGGAATCAAGTCAAAATGGATTTCCTTTATTCACCATCTGCTCACATTGATTTCATTAAGCTCAGGAAGACTCTAGCCAAGACCAAAATTGTAGGGCTTTAATTATGGTGTAGTATAGTGAGCACTCAGCAGGGTTTGAGGATCGGTTGCTAGTCTGTTAGCTGTGAGATCTTGGGTAAGTAATTTCATTTCTTTGAAAGTCAATATATCTCACCTGTACAATGCAAATAATGTGATGCATCCATTTTCCACCACTGACTCACTCTGTGAACACATTTTTTGTGGGCATCACTGCTCCCTGGTGGGAGAAGGAGGCTCAGCCTTGCTCCTGGAGAGCTGCTGCTGGATTTGAACCGCCAACCCTGTGGGTTACAGACCTGCACTCAACCACTACGCCACCAGGGCGCAGCCCGTTGTGAACACATTTTAAAAGGGCACAAGTATTACCATCCACCTAGTCTCCGATGCTCTAGTGGGAGTCATTACTTTATATCTCACCAAAGGGTTCACCTCACCCTACATGGATTTTGCCTATTTGAACTTACTTGTACATGTCTGTGGACGCATCTCAGTTTTGATCTGTAATTGATGCATGCACAAAGTAAACACCATAACCATCAATTTGGTGTGCTATATAATCAGATATTTTTGTTCTGCCATGTTAGAGAAATAAAAATATATTCTCTGTGCTCTCAAATTACCTCTTGATCAGTGAACTGCATTACGGCTCTCTCTGCACTTTTTATAGTCTTCAAGGAAAGGAGTCACCAGGTATACTGTTTATTATAAGCGGTATTAATAGCTGCCTGCCAAACAAAAGCTGCCTGTCACATGTCAAGTGGTTCTAGAGCACTGTGCCTTATAGTTCAGTAAATAGTGTTAACCTAAAAAGTCGGTAATGAATGCCAATTTGAAGCAAGACATATGTTATAACAGTTGTCTTGAAGCTAAGGAAAGTCTATCAGCCTTCTGAGCATTTAGGGAATGGGCAAATAGTTTATGTACATTGGTGAAGGGTCCCTGGGCAGTACAAGTGGCTAAAGCACTTGACTTAGCGAAACGTTCACTGCTTGAACTCACCAAGAGATAGCTGGGGCAATAGGCTCGGTGAACTGCTTTTTAAGGTCACGGTCATAAAAGCCCTAAGGAGCAGTTCTACTCTGCACGTGGGACCTCTGTGAGTCTGAATCAACTTGACACCAACTACAAAGAACCACAGCGATACCATGGAAGCTGTAGATGGATAGTGATTTTAAAAACAGAATAATAGCACATATATCAACATTAAAATGATAGGGAGGTAGTGTTGGTGAAAAGAAGGTTGATTTAGAAGCAGGTCTCCCCAACCAAAAAGTCATTGCCCTTGTGTTCATTCTGACTCAGAGTGACCCGATAGGACAGTAGAATTGCACGATAATATTTCAAAGCCGGCGATATTTACAGAAGCAGATTGCTACAGCTTTCTCCCGTGGAATGGTGGGTGAATTGTAACTGCTGAACTTTCAGTTAACAGCAGAATGTTTTAGGCATTGTGTCACCAGGGCTCCTTCAGAATTTGACAGGAATAGATTTAAACCTTCGTCATTTTACCTACTTAGTAGAGTACACGGAGTCAACTAAAATCCTTGGACCTCTCCTCAATAATATGTGAGCTCCTGGATAATTCCTCTACCCTCAGTAATTGTTGAGGGATATAATGAGAAGTTGTTTGTGAAAGTATTTATTCTTGTCCTGCCAAGGAGATCATATTTTCCTATGCTTGTTTCTATCCTCTCTGCCTTCCCATTTTGGGTTTGTTTCCTTTTGTTACCTTCCATTTCATCAGTTTTTCTTTTTTCTTCCCTAGGATTCAAGTCAGAGAAAGACAAAACTTTCTACCCTCCAAAAAAGATGGACAGTCTCAGAAACCCACCAAGGCAAGAGCCTCTGAGTCACTGTGAGTTGGAATCAGCTGGATGGCAGGCAGTTCTCTCTTTGGTTTTGGGACCCAAACCACGTTTTAGACACCCTTTTAGGAAGTTGCCCCATGGACTCAAAGTTAGCTTACTGGGTTGCCATTATTTTTGCAGTTGTGAAAATGTCTGTGCCACTCATATTTATTTATACACATATACAATAAGCATGTGTGAATGCGCAGAAAGAAAAGCAGTTCAGAACGAGGGCAAATCTTAGGTGCAGAGAAACTCACCTGAGATGACTATGGTGCCAAAGAAAAGTCAGTCTCAGGAGGAAGACAGCTACAATGTCCCTTAACCGTGAGATTGCTTAGATTTCAGCTCACATACTTTGGGCAGGTTAAAAGGAGACACCTGCCAAAGGACAAAGAGCTTGGTGAAGAAGAGGGTCTGTGAAAAAGAGGAAGGCCCTCAGGAAGATGGACTGACACAAGGACTATAACATCAGGCTCAACCATCAAAACCATGGTAAGGCTAGTGCAGGACAAGGCAATGTTTGTGCACCGGACCCCAATGAACGAGAGCCAACTGGAAGCCCTTAATAACAGCAACAACAACAAGAAACTAAAGCGGTGCTTCAGGAGAAATGGACACATGTTGAGCGTATACAAGCACAAGTTTCAAGGGGATATCTATGGCCAAATCTGGAACTGCAGGAGCACCAAAATAATGATAATAACTATTGAATGCTCAGTGACTATAAAAATGCATAAGCTCGTAAGTCTATGACTAATAAATCCACATAAATAAATAGGGGGAGAGCAAAACTCTTTCTTCCCAGACCATGCTAAATGTAGATGAAATTAGAAAAGGACTACTTGGTAACCTCCACAGTCATAATGAAGTCAAACAATCATATTTTCCATCCAGTGGGTGGAATCATCTGGAGGACTAAGATATTCATATGTGCCTATAAAATGCTTGTTAATGACCAAGGGGAAATCATAGCATAACAGTCGAGAAAGTCAATGGATAATACCCTAGTCACAATAAAAATAATCATTGTTACTTGTTGTCAAACTGATTGTAACTCATATGTGTGGAGTAGAATAGTTCTACAGAGTTTTCTTGACTAATATTAATAGAAGCAGATCACCAGGCTTCGGGCCTTACTGATTAGGTTTGAACTGCTAATCTGTAGGTTAGCAACAATGCACATAATTGGGCTATGAACCACAGGTCAACAGTTCAAACCTGCCATGTACTCTGAGGGAGACAGACGGAGCTTTCTGTTCTTCCAAAAATGAACATGCTCACAAAACCAGACAGCAAGTTTTGTTTCTCTTAATGGACTTTTAGGAGTCAGTCGACTCGATGACAAGAAGTCTTTCTGAGAGATTGCAAATACTCTTATGTGGTGCTGAAACAAACTGACACCATGGAATTGACAAGGATACAATATCTCTTCTTTGAGATTACTGGCCAAAAGACAAAACTGAAACTAATTGTGAAGAAACATCAACCCAATTAAAATTGAAGGATAGTTGTAAAAATAATTGGCCTGTGCACTTCAGAAACTTCACATGAACAAATAAAATTAGAAAAAAAGAAATAAAAACATAAGGCTGAGAAACTGTTTCGATTAAAGGATTTATATATATACATATTTATACATATATAATTATAAAGCATATTATTAAGAAAATTAGTATAAACTTAATAGAGTTTGTTGATTTGATGGCAGTCTTATGTGAGTGTCAATTTCCCAATTTTGGTGGTTGAAACATGATGTTATAAATACAGTCCTTTTTTCTTTTGTTTTTGAAATAAAAACAAAATGTTTAGAGATAATGGGTCAATATTCTTGAAACTCACTTTCACTTCAGAAGAAACATTATCTGTTAGTTAGCAGATGAGCAAGAATCATTGGTGCTGAAGGAAGAAGATCAAGCAGCGTTGAAAGCACTGGGCAAAACGGAGCTCCAGGAAAGAGGGGAATGCCAATTGAAATGTTTCACGGATGTTTGATGATTTACTGGACTCATCTACTCCTCTGTGTCAGGAAATTTGGAAGATAACTGCCTGGCTAACTAACTGGAAGAGATCCACATCTATTCTGATTCCAAAGAAAGGTGGCCCAACAGAATTCTCAAATTATAGAACACTATCATTGATATCACCCACAAGGAAAGTTTTGCTGCAGATCATCCAGCAATGGTGCTGCATCCATTGACAGGGATGTGCGAGAGGTTTGTGCCTGATTCAGAAGAGGAGTTGGGGCATGGAATATATTGCTGACATACATGGCCAAGAGCAGAGAATGCAAGAAAGATGTTAACTTGTGTTTTATTGGCTACACCAAGGCACTTGCTTGTGGGAATCATAGCAAACGATGGGTAATACTGGGAAGAATGAGGATTGCCTAGCACTTCATTGTGCTCATGCAGACCTTAGACCTGAATCAAGAGACAGGTGTGCGACTACAATAAGGGGATATTGCATGGTTTAAAATAGCAAAAAGTGTCCAGGAGGGTTGTATCCATATCTCACCAGACTCATTCAATCTGCATGGAAAGCAATAATCAGAGAAGCTGAATTATAGGAAGAAGAATGTGGCATCAGCAGTGCAGGAGGGTTTAGTGGCAACCTTCGATAGGGGATGACACACAATTGTTGCTGGAAGTGAGGAGAACGTGAAGCACATGGTGCAGATCAAGGAGCGCAGGCTTCAGGATGGCATACAGCACAATGGAAAGAATACTCAAAGCCTCACAACTGGTTCAATAGTTAACGGGATAAATGGAGAAAAGATTGAAGTTGACAAGGATTTAGTTTTGCTTGGTCCACAAACAATGCTCATGGAAGCAGGGGTCAAGATAGCAAAATAAGCATTTCATTGGATAAGTGTACTGCACAAGACTTCTACAGGGTATTGAAAATCAAGTCGGTTACTTTGAGGACTTCGGTATGCCTGTCCCAAGCCATGGTCCTTTCCATTGTGCTACACATTCATATGTATATGAAAGCTGGATATTGAATAAGAACCACCCAAAAAGAATCACTGCATTTGGATTATGGTGCTGGCAAAGAATCTTGACTATTCAAGGAGAGTGAAGATTATGTTGCTGCAAAAAGCACAAAAAACACTTTCTTGTAAGAAGTCTGGCTGTAATGTGCGTCAGAGGCAAAGAAGACAAGCCTTTGTCTCATATACATGGCACATGTTGTCAGGAAATACCAGACTCTGGAGAGAGAGCAGGTTTGGCAAAGTAAAAGAATAGTGAAAAAGATGAAGGCTTTCACTTTGATCAGTGGTTCTCAACATGTGGGTCGAGACCCCATTGGAAGTAGAATGACCCTTTCACATGGGTCACGCAATTCATGACAGTAGCAAAATTACAGTTATAAAGTGGCAGCAAAAAATAATTTTATGGTAAGAGACAAAACCAAGTGGCTGCAAGAAGACTCGGAGAAGAGAAGAAAGGAGTTGACCACCAATCCACTGTGGACCAGGCTCAATGGACTGTTGCCTCACCTCTTGCCACTGTGGGGCCCCCTCGTTAGTTTATTGCTTTTGCTTTCATTACGGCCAGTATTATTCAACAACCTCATGGCATTTATTAAGTAACAGATTGAGACCATTCAAGCAAGGCCCCTGCAAGTTCATTACTGTCGCTTGGAGATGAGCGATCTCGAACAGAGTGGCACACACGACTAGTATGTGATAAGACC
>PVJH01049514.1:0-10296 GCA_004026705.1 Nesogale talazaci | reverse complement strand
ATTTTGGAAAGAGGAGGTAAAATGATTCTTATTCATAGACTACATTATAATCTATGGTGAAATATCCACTGTTCTAGAAGAGGGTCAAAACAGATGTGTAAATTTAGCACAACTGTAGAATACAACATCAACATACAGAAACCAATTGTGCATTCATGGATGAACGATACAAATGGAAAATGGAAAGTAAGAGTACTGCAATGTGAAAACACATCAGGAAACATGCAATGCCAAGTGATGAAACTTGAAATAATTACAAAATATCTACTGCTCCAAGGAGGAACCAATCCTTCTTGGGGAAAGTCCACCCAGAGTAGATATCATTTTGATATTCTCCACTTTGCCACAAGGACTGCCAGACGTCAGCAGTGACTGCCAGACGTCAGCAGTGATCTCCCTTTTGACGCATCTGATTCTGTCTCCTGAGTGAACCTAAGACCACTCCCATTCTAGGGACAGCCATGGCCATTGGTGAAAGATCATCAGCAAAATTTTACTTACATGTGATATATATGTGTGTGTATATATATATATATATATATATATATATACTTCTGTGTTATGGATATATATATATATATATATATATATATATATATATATATATATTCTGATTCTTCTGTGTGTCATTTCTGTGAATTGTGCAAAACCCTAGATCTCTCCTGGTTCACTGGTCATGTTGCTCTATTTCAATTTTCCAGATGTAGGCCTCTGTGTGGGACATGGCCTTCTCCTGAGGAGTTTGGAGACACTGGTATTCCTCCTTGGAGGTGGAGATATTCTCTCTGCTTACTCCCTGGAAATACATCTGTGAATATGATAGATGGTGGGAGGCTGATGAATCCAGAACTCGGGAGTCAGATATGCCACATGGAAAACCCTGCGTGCTCAGAGATGTTGACAAGGCCACTGGATCCAACAGACGTCCAAACCACTGACCTTTGATCTTCTGCATTTGGCATCATTGCGTGTGCTTCATGAGTTTGATGGGAATTTTACAGATTGGTATCAGACATATAGGCTAATATCGGACTGACAGACTTGGTCTCAACTGGGCCGGCATGATTTTTCAATAGTCAATTGCTCTCCTATATAAAGCTATTTCTTACACACATGTGAATGCCTTTCAATTTGTTTTTGTAGTCTATCTAGAATAGCACAGTACCCAAAACTGACCTGTGAGTTATGTGGACTGTCCCTGACTGAAGGGTCACATGGAAGGGGTGATAAAGCCAGGGCGTGATAGAGCACTGATGAGACACTTCATTCTTTACTCTTCCCTCGCCTTACTCTTAGGGCCTTTGTTTCACCTCATTCACATTGCTATATCTGCATCTGTTTATTTGTATAATCGCACTTATTCAGTGAAGGAAAGTTAACATAAATAAGTTTGCAGAAACACTAAAAAGAGTAAAGATTCTGTGATGGTGTGGAAGAGGGAGGTAGGAGAAAGGGAGAAGGGGGACCTGATCACATTGTGGGCTGTATGAAACACTTTAGGGGAAAAAACAACTGAATTATGTGACAAAGGATTATCTGTAAGATAACTTTCAACATAGGGAATAAAATATTTGCAAACCACATATGCAGCAAAGGATTCATTGGAAAGCTGTGTATGTAAAGTTCTTAAAAGCTAATGCTGTTACAACAAAAGACACTAAAGAAGCACGCAGTGGAAATGTATGGCTATTGCCCTCTAAACAAGTGCCTTCTCAGCCTGGAGACCAATGGCTTTGGCCAGGCCTTGTTTACTTTTACTTAACATTCAGATTAAAAGAGTGAAAATACAGAACCAAATTCGAAAACCTCGTGAATTTCATAATATCTGAACCATGAAGGTGGGCTGAACCTCTGTCATGGTTACATCCACATCATACTTTAAAATTTTACTCTGTGAAGATCGATCCCTGCAGGAAGAAAGGCTAGGCTTTCTTCCCTTGCAAAGAGCACCCATCACAAGGGTACCTCTTCCCTGTCCTGGGTCCACTGCTTGGAGTTGACATCACATCAATGGCAGTGAGTGAGTTTTGGACAGTGTCTCACATAAATGAACAATAGAACCCCACGTCTCTCAAAATGTACCGTGGCCAGCGTGGCAGGCCCTAATAGCACACAGGTTTGAACAAAGAGCAGTGGGAGCACTTGCCAAGACCAGGGTGCACAAAACAGTATGAGTGAACAGTACCATGGAGCCATTAACCCTCACCTACAAGTGGTGGCCTCCAACACAGGAACAGTTGTCGCCTTTCTGACATGACGAAGTCTTGTGTGGAGTCCCAGAGTCCCCGGGTGGTCACCTAACCGAATCCCCCCTCTAGACCAGAGGTTCTCAGTCTTCCTAATGCCACGGACTATTGAATAGTTCCTCAGGTTATTGTGACGCCACTACCCAAAAAAATTATTATCACTTCTTCTTCTTCAGCACACTCACTTTGTTAATGTTATGAATTGGCGACACGTGTGAAAGCATGTGGGACTCCCACATGGGTAGGATCCACAGAGTGAGACCCACTGCTCTAGACTCTGGGGCATTTCCTGCACCGAATTGCCCCCTTGCTTCCTGAACTGCAATGGTGTGCTGGAGAATCTGTCTGCGTGCCCACAAAGTGTGCCCTGGGCTCCCTGGTTTCAGGATCACACCCTATTATGCACGGGCACCCTTGTGAAGGTTAAGTGGCCCAAGGGTTCCCGTTCCCTACTGAGAGTCCACTTAGCCACCCTGGTGATGACAGTGTTGACAAATTTCCATGACCTGACCACCTAGGAGCCACTGAGGCCCGCCCTGTGAGGCTGAGCCTTGAACTCTAACATCCATGCTGGCATGGTGATTGGCACTCTGGCTCGAGTAGACATCGTGAATACAGTCAGCCCCCTGCAGCTAGTGAAGATTGAGCTACAGGTGTGCTGTCTGGAATTGGTAACCTCTGTGCCGGTCCAAATAGCTCTCAGTGTGGGTGGATGCTGCGGTGGCAGGGCAGGGTGCCCATGGCCCTATAGCACTTGCCCTTCTCAGAACCCATGTTGCTTTGTGCATTAGGTGATTAAGATCTGGTTGATTGGGCCTAGGGCAAAGGATCAGACATCCGTCTGCGGGCATCATCTTTGTGACTGGCAGAAACTCATGAATAGAGTGAGCCACCTTGCACTGCCTTCAAGGTGGGGGAGACTCAGCACCAGGTCTGTCCCAGAGGGCACAGTAGAGACTCTGAGAGTGAACGTCACGCAGGTCAATATCAACTGGGGGCCATGCAGAAGAGGAGGAAGAGAATGTGGAGGAACCTGTCAACAGGGACTTTGTGCAGGTTTCCTGAATGGGATCGTATGGTCTCCCCATCATTTGACATTATCCTCAGTACTTACCATGAGTTTGGCAAATGCTTCTCCAAGAAATTCAAACACCACTGGCTGCTGGGCTCTTGATTGGGGACACATGTCTCACATCTCCTGTGATAGGCTGCGGGAGGTACAAGACTATGCCATGTGCCAATTGCTCAGCATTGACCCTTGTGTGAGCCCTGCATTACTGCATCCCCCACTCTCTTCAGAAGCCAGCCTACCTCCCCTCCCTCCTCACCATCAGAAAACACACACAAACACACACAAACACACATAAATGCACATTGATGTTTTATATTCCAAACATCTCCCTTAGGGTGCTTTATCCGTGCAAGAAGATCTCCTTACACAGAGCCATTTACTGTGGTCAAAGCTGCTCTCGCAGGATTTCTTCTGGGAATACTCGTTGCACTCGTCGCTATCTGTTGAGGAGTCCTCTTCCGGCTCCCTCTCGTGCCCCTCGCCCAATTCCACAAGCTGGCCCTGAATTCATGCCTTTCTCCAGGACCTGAAGACCAGTATGTGTCTCTACTTCTTTGCGGTTCCCCATCAGTGTCTCTGCCGTCTCTATTGGCGGTCTCCTAAAGTATTTTCTTCACCTCCCTCACGAACTTCATCATCTGTGTGGGAAACAGAGTGGTTTCGAAGGACATCAATTTAGAGAAAAGAGGTTTTCAGTGGATGATAAAGGAGATTTCTTGAGAAGGGGTACGTGAAGGGAGAGAGGAAATAGGGAGACAGAGAGAGAGAGAGAGAGAGAGAGAGAGAGAGAGAGAGAGAGAAAAGGAGACCCCGAACCAGCCGATACATGAACACAGGGATTCTGGTAGAGGAATGGACAGTGGGGGGAGTGGGGAGTTGGGGATCCAGCCATGGTACCTCCGTTCCCCTTTTTGGCCTGGACTGACAACGCTTTGTTCTTTCAGTCTCATCTAGGAGGATTCTGATTTCAGATCTTTCTGAACATTTGCTTTGAGATCATCCTGAATTTATGCTCTTGGGTCGCTCAGATCATCAGGCTGTTCCCTTCAGCCATGGCTGAGCCTCTGACAAGTGTAGTCAGAGCTCTAGAGCTTTATGCAGGAGCCCCGCCTTTGAAGAATGGAGAACCACGCCCTTCCGCTGCGATTGGTCCACGTGACGTCTTTCCTCAGCAAATAGCGCCTTTCATTTCCAACATGACAGCTCTCCCAGCCAATAGCGGCTACAGAGCATTTGACAACAGAAAGTGCCAACTGACATCTCTGCGGGGGAGATGGACGCTAGGAGGCAAAGACATTGTAGTTGGAGAAAAGGATCCCTCGGTAACAACCGTTCCAGATCCTTCAGCAATTGATCGGTCACCCTTCCTAGTCTCCCTGTTTCCACTCTACTAGTGTTCATGGCAAGGGTAGGGTGCTTCCTGTGTCTGGGTCCCACTCACCCCCCCCCATTCATTGGTTCATTCTGTCTTTTTGTGGCCTCCACTATGGTTTAGTGCTTGAGCCATCTGTGAAATGCGATTTATTTCTTCCTAGGAAAAGGGATTGAGTTGTATACACCTCAGATCATTCCATTGGAAAATGGTCGTATTTTCAGTTCTGTGGCAATTTACATCATTACAGTCTTCTCTGACAAAATTGTTTCTTCTTGGAAGACAATACACTTTCACAGCCTATTGCCTTTCCTCCACTGTCCAACTCTTTCAGTTACCGAGAATGAGCAGACTTCCGTATTCCAGTGGATAGACTCGATGCATAGACGATCTTTGTAGCATTTGAAATCTGATGAAAATGATATAGATGAAGCACTCTGGGGTGGATTATACCAGGGTGGGGCAGTAGTTGTGCATTTTGACTGCATGAGAACAGCAACCGCCAAGGAAAGAATGCATCAAAAGGTCCCTTTAACAGGGCAATCAGTAAAAACAAACCCACAACTTGAAACAAATGACATTTATTTTGGAGAGAGGAGGTAAAATGATCCTTATTCATAGACTGCATTATAATCTGTGGTGAAATATCCACTGTTCTAGAAGAGGGTCAAAACGGATGTGTAAATTTAGCACAGCTGTAGAATACAAAGTCAACATACAGAAACCAATTGTGCATTCATGGATGCACGATACAAATGGAAAATGGAAAATAAGAGTACTGCAATGTGAAAACACATCAGGAAACATGCAATGCCAAGGGATGAAACTTGCAATAATTACAAAATATCTACTGCTCCTAGGAGGAGCCAATCATAATCGGGGAAAGTCCATCCAGAGTAAATATCATTTTGATGTTCTCCACTTTGCTGCAAGGACTTCCAGACATCAGCAGTGATCTCCCTTTTGACGCATCTGATTCTGTCTCCTGAGTGAACCTATGACCACTCCCTTTCTAGGGACTGCCATGGCCATTGTTGAAAGATCATCAGCAAAATTTTACTTACATGTGATATATATGTATATATATGTGTGTCTGTGTTACAGAAATATATATATATATATATATATATATATATATATATTCTGATTCTTCTGTGTGGCATTTCTGTGAGTTGTGCAAAACTCCTGATCTTTCCTGGTTCACTGGTCATGTTGCTCTATTTCAATTTTCCAGATGTAGGCCTCTGTATGTGGCATGGCCTTCTCCTGAGGAGTTTGGAGACACTGGTATTCCTCCTTGGAGGTGGGAGATATTCACTTTGCTTACTCCCTGGGAAATATCTCTGTGGATATGATACATGGTGGGAGGCTGATCAATCCAGACCGCAGGAGTCAGATATGCCACATGGAAAGCCCTGCATGCTCAGAGATGTTGACTAGGCAACTGGATCCAACAGACGTTTAAACCACTGACCTTTGAACTTCTGCATTTGGCATCATTGGGTGTGCTTCATGAGCTTCAAGGGAATTTTGCAGATTGGTATCAGACATATAGGCTAATATCGGACTGACAGACTTGGTCTCAACCTGGCTCACATGTTTTCTCAATAGTTAATTGCTCTCCTATATAAAGCTATTTCTTACACACATGTGAATGCCTTTGAATTTGTTTTTGTTGTCTATCTAGAATAGCACAGTACCCAAAACTGACCTGTGAGTTATGTGGACTGTCCTTGACAGAAGGGTCACATGGAAGGGGTGATAAAGCCAGGGCGTGATAGAGCACTGATGAGACACTTCACTATCCTCTCATTCTTTACTCTTCCCTCACCTTACTCTTATGGTCTTTGTTTCACCTCATTCACATTGCTATATCTGCATCTGTTTATTTGTATAATCGCACTTATTCAGTGAAGGAAAGATAATATAAATAAGATTGCAGAAACACTAAAAAGAGTAAAGATTCTGCGATGGTGTGGAAGAGGGAGGTAGGAGAAAGGGAGAAGGGGGACCTGATCACATTGTGGGCTGTATGAAACACTTTAGGGGAAAAAACAACTGAATTATGTGACAAAGGATGAACTGTAAGACAACTTTATACACAGGGAATAAAATATTTGCAAACCACATATGTAGCAAAGGATTCATTTGAAAGCTGTGTATATAACGTTCTTAAAAGTTAATGCTGTTGTGTGGGACTGCGGCCCACTGGGATGGAGGTTCAATTCCAGCTCCCAGGGCAAAGGCTGGGCCTCCTACTCCTACCACCTGAGGGCAGTGATGCCAAAAAAAACTAATAAAAAAAAAGTTAATGCTGTTTTAACAAAAGACACTAAAGAAGCACACAGTGGAAATGTATGGCTATTGCCCACTAAACAAGTGCCTTCTCAGCCTAGAGACCAATGGCTTTGGCCCTGCTTTGTTCACTTTTCCTTAACATTCTGATTAAAAAGAGTGAAAAGACAGAACCAAATTCCAAAATCTTGTGAATTTCATAATATCTGAACCATGAAGTTGGGCTGAACCTCTGTCATGGTTACATCCACATCATACTTTAAAATTTTACTCTGTTAAGATTAATCCCTGCAGGGAGAAAGACCAGGCTTTCTACTCTTGCAAATAGCTCCCATCACAAGGGCACCACTTCCCTGTCCTGGGTCCACTGCTAGGAGTTGACATCACATCAACGGCAGTGAGTGAGTTTTGGACAGTGTCTCACATAAATGAACAATAGAACCCCATGGCTCTCAAAATGTACCGTGGCCAGCGTGGCAGGCCCTAAGAGCACACAGGTTTGAACAAAGAGCAGTGGGAGCACTTGCCAAGACCAGGGTGCACAAAACAGTATGAGTGAACAGTACCATGGAGCCATTAACCCTCACCTACAAGTGGTGGCCTCCAACACAGGAACAGTTGTCGCCTTCCTGGCATGATGAAGTTGTGTGCGCAGCCCCAGAGTCCCTGGATGCTCACCTAACCGAATCCCCCCTCTAGACCAGAGGTTCTCTGTCTTCCTAATGCCACGGACTATTGTATAGTTCCTCAGGTTGCAGTGACCCCCCACCCGTAAAATTATTGTCACTTCTTCTTCAGCACACTCACTTTGTTAATGTTATGAATTGGCGACCCGTGTGAAAGGATGTGCGACTCCCACATGGGTAGGATCCACAGGGTGAGACCCACTGCTCTAGACTCTGGAGCATTTCCTGCAGCGCATTGCCCCCTTGCTTAATGAACTGCAATAGTGTGCTAGAGAATCTGTCTGCGTGCCCACAAAGTGTGCACTGGGCTCCCTAGTTTCAAGATCACACCCGAGTTTGCACGGGCACCCTTGTGAATGTTCCGTGGCCCAAGGGTGCCAGTTCCCTACTGAGAGACCTCCTGGCCACCCTGGTGATCATATTGCCGACAATTTCCATGACCTGATCACCTAGGAGCCACTGAGGCCCGCTCTGTGAGGCTGAGCCTTGAACTCTGACATCCATGCTGGCATGGTGATTGGCACTCTGGCCCGAGTAGGCACCGTGAATACGGTCAGCCCCCTGCAGCTGGTTAAGATTGAGCTACAGGTGTGCTGTCTGGAATTGTTAACCTCTGTGCAGGTCCCAATGACTCTCACTGTGGGTGGATTCTGCGGTGGCAGGGAAGGATGCCCATGGCCCTATAGCACGTGCCCTTCTCAGAACCCGTGTTGCTTCATGCATTAGGTGATTAAGATCTGGTTGATTGATCCTAGGCCAAAGGATCAGACATCGTCTTCGGGCATCATCTTTGTGACTGGCAGAATCTCATGAATAGAGTGAGCCACCTTGCACTGCCTTCAAGGTGGGGGAGACTCAGCACCAGGTCTGTCCCACGGGGCACCGTACAGCCTCTGAGAGTGAAGCCCACCCAGGTCAATGTAACCTGGGGGCCATGCAGAAGAGGAGGAAGAGAATGTGGAGGAACCTCTCAACAGGGACTTGTGCAGGTTTCCTGAATGGGATCATATGGTCTCCCCATCATTTGACATTATCCTCAGGACTTATCAGGAGTTTGGCAAATGCTTCTCCCAGAAATTCAAACACCAGTGGCTGCTGGGCCTTTCACTGTGGACAGATGTCTCCCATCTCCTCCAATAGGCTGTGTGAGGTACGAGACTATGCCAAGTGCCAATTGCTCAGCTTTGACCACTGAGTGAGCCCTGAAGCACCGCATCCCCCCCTCTCCTCAGAACCCAGCCTCCCTCCCCTCCCTCCCCACCGTCAATAAACACACACAAACACACAAATGCACACTGACGTTTTATTTTCCAAACATCTCTCTTAGTATGCTTTATTGGTGTCAGATGATCTCCTTACAAATGGGGCCATTTACTGTGGTCAAAGCTGCTCACGCAGGATTTCTTCTGGGAATACTCGTCGCACTCGTAGCTATCTTTTGAGGAGTCCTCTTCCGTCTCCCCCTCGTCCCCCGCGCCCACTTCCAGAAACTGGCCTTGAATTCATGCCTTTCTCCGGGATCTGAAGACCAGCATGTGTCTCTTCTTTGCAGTTCCCCATCAGTGCCACTGCCGTCTCTATTGGCGGTCTCCTGAAGCATTTTCCTCACTTCCCTCAGGAACTTCATCATCTGTGTGGGAACCAGAGTGGTTCCGAAGGACATCAATTTAGAGAAAAGAGGTTTTCAGTGGATGACAAAGGAGATTTCTTGAGAAGGCGTACGCAAAGGGAGACAGGAAATAGAGAGAGGCAGAGACAGAGAGAGAGAGAGAGAGAGAGAGAGAGAGAGAGAGAGAGAGAAAGGGGGGGGAGTGGAGACTTGGGGATCCAGCCATGGTACCTCCGTTCTCCTTTGTGGCCTGGACTGACAACGCTTTGATCATTCAGTCTCATCTCTGTGGATTCTGCTTTCAGATCTTTCTGAACGTTTGCTTTGAGATCGTCATGAATTTATGCTCTTGGGTCGCTCAGACCATGGAGCTGTTCCCTTCAGCCATGGCTGAACCTCTGAGGAATCTAGTCAGGGCTCAAGAGCTTTCTGCACAAGTCCCACCATTGAAGAATGGAGAGCCACGCCCTTCAGCTGTGATTGGTCCACGTGATGTCTTTCCTCAGCAAGTAGCGCCTTTCATTTCCAACATGACAGGTCCCCCAGCCAATAGCGGCTACAGAGCATTCGATAACAGAAAGTTACAACTGTCATCTCTGCAGGGGGAGAAGGACGCTAGGAGGCAAAGACATTGTAGTTGGAGAAAAGGATCCCTCGGTAACAACCGTTCCAGATCCTTCAGCAATTGATCTGTCACCCTTCCTAGTCTCCCTGTTTCCACTCTACTAGTGTTCATGGCATGGGTAGGGTGCTTCCTGTGTCTGGGTCCCACTCACCCCCCCCCCCATTCATTGGTTCATTCTGTCTTTTTCTGACCTCCACTATGGTTTAGTGTTTGACCTATCTGTGAAATGCGATTTATTTCTTCCTAGGAAAAGGGATTGAGTTGTATACACCTCAGATCCTTCCATGGGAAAATGGCCGTATTTTCAGTTCTGTGACAATTTACATCATTACCGTCTCCTCTGACAAAATTGCTTCTTCTTGGAAGGAAATTCACATTTCCAGCCTATTGC
>PVJH01049513.1:0-10277 GCA_004026705.1 Nesogale talazaci | reverse complement strand
ATTTGTTTATTTTTGATAAATATCAACAGTCACCATTAGGCAAATGGTTACTCGTATCAAAAAGCAAATCTTTTTTTTTTTTTTTCAAAAAGCAAATCTTAAGGTAGAATTCTGCCACACAGGCAAACATGTATTTATGTAATATAATAAATCATTTTATTGGGGACCCTTATAGGTCTTTTTTATTATTATTATTATTTTTATTGGGGGCTCTTAGATCTCTTATTACAATCCATACATTCACCCACTGTGTCAAGCACATATGTACATATGTTGTCATTTCCAAAACATTTTCTTTCTACTTGAGCCCCTGGTATCAGCTCTTTTCTCCCTCCCTCACCTCCCACTCTCGTGAACCCTTGATAAGTTTTTGGTTTCTCCCCCCACCACCCCACCCCCACCGCATCACTGCCCTGGTGGGAATAGGATGCTCCACCTTGCTCCTTGCTGTTGCTGGTTTTGAACCGACAACCCTATCAATCACAATCCCGCACACAAACAGTGCGCCACCAGGACTCAGCTGATAAGTTTATATATTATTTTTATTTTCATATTTTACTCCATCTGCTATCTCCCTTCACTCACATGTGTTGTTCATTCCTTGAGGGGGAAGGGTTGTACTTCAATCATTGTTGTCAGTTTCTCCTCTCTCCCCTTTCTTTCCCCACTTTCCCCCTACCCTCATGGTATTGCTACTCTCATTAGTTCTGAGGGTTTTATCTGTCCTGGATTCTGTGTTGAAAGCAGTAATCTGTACCAGTGTACATGTTCTGGTCTAGCCAGATTTGTATGATAGAACTGCGGTCATGATAGTGGGGGAAGGAACTATTAAAGAACTAGAGGAATGTTGTGTGTTTCATCAATGCTATATTGTACCCTGACTGTGTCCCCTCCTTGTGACCCTTCTGTGAGGGGATAGCCAATTGTCTGCAAATGGGCTTTTGATCTCTATTCAGATCCCCCTCGTTAGCATCAAAATGGTTGCTTGGGATCTTCTGATGCCTAATACCTGATTCCCATCCATCCCTCATGAACACACAGGGTTGCTGTGCTTCTTCCAGGTAGTCTTTGTTGCTTCCTTACTAAGTGGCCACTTTTTTAACTTCAAGCCTTTAAGACCCCAGATGCTATACCTTGTAATACCATCAGCTTTCTTCACCACATTAGCTTTTGCACCCATTTTGTCTTCAGCGATCATGTCAGGAAGGTGAGCATCACAGAGTGCCAAGTTATTAGAATAAAGTGTTCTGGAGAAAAGGACTTGAATAGAGGCCCAATGGCATATATTTATTTTTTTTTTTTTTTTGGGGGGGGGTGCATCACTGCTCTCTGGTGGTGGGAGTAGGAGGCCCAGCCCCACTGCTGGAATTGAACCTCCGTCCCAGTGGGCTGCAGTCCTGCGCAGAACCACTACGCCACCGGGGCTCAGTCCGATATTTATGAGCAAACGTGGAGTTTTAAAAACCTGCTCAATAATATCAGTTCAGTGATATCTCAAACTTCCTGTACTCTTTAATGCTTAAACAGCCTGCAAGAAAACGATGTCAAATTCTCATCGAATACATACATAGTACAACTCAGGGCTACCACCCTGAGATCTTAAAAAAACTGAGAACCAAATTTACTCTCTGGAGTCACCTTGTAACTGAATAGCAGGTGGCTCACAAAGTAATGAAAGCCACCCTTCTGTACTGTGCTCTTTTTTTTAAAAGATCTACCTGAGATGAAATGAACAACAGTTACCTGAAAGAGCAAGGACTGGGAGGAGGTGGCAGTGACTTCAGTTTAATGGAAAGGAGCAACTACAATGGAAGTGATGAGAATGTTGACAGAATGTGCAAAATGTAATCAATGACATTGAACAGCGTGGGCAGAAACTTGTGAAAGGGGACTCGTTTTGCCAGGTGCCTTGCTAACTACGAGGTCAGCAGTTTGAAACCATCACCCACTTCCACAGGAGGAAGACAGGGTTTTGTACTCCTGCAAAGAGCTTCAGTCTCGCACTCTCACAGGAGCAGTTCCATCCTGTCCTAAAGGGCCGCTATGAGTTGGCACAGACTCAAAGGCAGTGAATTTTGTTGGGGTTTATTATCTCAAGCATGCTCCCCCACTCATCTGCCACCCATCTCTAATAGTTACCAATAAGCATTGGTCTCTGTCTATGTATCCATTCTCATCTTTTGACAAAAATGCAATATATATTGTATAATATTTATCCTTTTATGATTCATTTATTTTGTTTTCCCATGCTTTCCTCTTAAGAGAGAGCACCCAGGCTTGATCCCTAAATTCAAAAGTCCTGTGTTCAGCCACTGGCCTCAAGAATCCTTTTTTTTAAATTTATTTTTGTAGTTTTATTGATAGTGTACATGGCACTAAGAAATATGTAAGAAAAGGACCTTTTAGGTGAAGGATATAACTACAGTGCCACCACTAACAAAAAAAATTAGTGTGGTTATACAAATATGTATGTAGACATATATGTATATATATGCAAGGGAATACATACTTATGTACAGATATGTATATCTGTATGCATGTTATATGTGTATGCAAATATAATTAACCATATAAACATAGCCAAATGCCTTGCAAAACAAATTTTTTTAGGCTTAAAGGCTCAGCACCATAGTCCCATAGAACAACTCAGTTGAACAGCATAAAGTTCACAAAGTATATAAGTTCTAGATACCAACGTAGTGAGTATTATTTGGGGGGGGGGGGTGTGTCTTAAAAGTTTACAAGTGACCATCTGGGATACAACTATTGGTGTCCATCCATCAAGAACAAAAGAGAAATAAAGTGATCAAATACTTAGAAGAAGAAAGTAGGCTATAGAACTAACAGTTTACATGAATAATGGCATCTACTCAGAAGTTGTGGAAATCAAAAGAACTATTAGATGGTACCTCGCTCTCACTACCCACTGACCTGACCAGGGCCTCAATATGCTGACTCAGAAGTGCGGAACGAGACTCAAACTATTCAGAAGTCCCGGCTTACTTGAGACCACACGACTGTCCGAGACTGCCGGCTTGAGCTACTCTTTAAGTCATCATTCAAAATCCTCCCTTGAGGTCAGATTTTACTTAAATAACGGATTTATCTCACAAAATAAAATCAAGACATCAGTCATGAGTATTAAAGGTCTTTGAAAATCTTTATTACGTAGGAAACCAAATGGTAAAAGTGCCATAAAGCAAAGATGAGAAGGTGAGGCAGGGAAAGTAACGTACTGACAGTGGTGGAAGCAGAATGAAATGAATGAGAAGGGTGACGCCTGGGAAGGCCCCTCAGAATAATCTATGTAAAACTGCTAAATGGGGACCTAATGTGCCACATGAACTTTCAACTTAAACACAAGAAAATATTATATTAAAAGTACAAAGACCAAAGGGATAGAGATTGGTAAAAACCTGTTAATATAAGGGCCAAGTGTTTCTCTAAAACATATTAGTCAATTACATATCTTACACACCACTAACTTCATCAAGGAGAGCGCATTTCAGCATGTATAATGCCAGTGAGGAAGGCTACAAGCTGTTAGAACAAAAAGGTGGCTGAACCACTTCTACCATTCTCCTCTGAAATGTGGCCTCCTGAAGAAATGTTAACCAAGAAGGGATTTGAATTTCTACTCAGAGAGCCTCAGAACAAAAGTCTGACAATCTACTTCTAAAAACCAGCCTCCAAAAAATCTGTGGAGCGGCTGAGCCCCGGTGGCGTAGTGGTTGTGCGCGGGACTGCGGCCACTGGGACGGAGGTTCAATTCCAGCAGTGGGGTTGGGCCTCCTACTCCCACCACCAGAAAGCAGTGACACACATGGTATGGCCATAAATCAGAATCAATTTAATGGCAATTAGTTTGCTCACCACTCCTAAAGTAATGCTAATCAAGATAGTTAATGTCCTCTCGATGAACCTTAACATACTATTTGCACACGCACATGCGCACACATGCACACATAAAGCATTAATACTATGCTAAAGTTTTTATAATAGAGAGTTCATCATAGCTCATTCATCTGGACCTACACTGTCCAATTTGGGGACTAAAGGCAAAAGTGTCTTTTAGATTGCAAGATCCCTGCACAGTGAACCTCTCAGTCCAGGAGGCAGAGCGCTGGGAAGGCAGAGGTGCAGTGAAGACGCAGGGGCAGAAGAGCAGCAGCAGAACCAGGCCCAGGTGAAATCCTTAGTCACAGGAATACAGCTAAGCTCCTGGAGGCAGCAGGTTCACTGGCTGAGCAGAAACGCATCCCGGGGGAACAAGGATTTCTCACCCACAGAGCTGGAATCCAGCACTTTCAGACTGCTGTTTATGGCAGAGTACTAGCTCTTTGACTTTCAGACTGCTGTTTATGGCAGAATACTAGTTCTTTGGGCATTTTTCAGTGAAAGAACTGAATTTTCATTGAAAGAACTTTTTAACGTTGCCCGCGGGGAGTACCCAATGGGTCATGTAGCTGAGAAGTAAAATAATCAGAGAGGCATGCCTGTAAAGATGACTGAGAAGACATACTTCTGACCAGAACTGTATCCTGAGCAATCACTGCTCTCCGGCGGTGGAAGTAGGAGGCCCAGCCCCATTGCTGGAATTGAACCTCCATCCCAGTGGGCCGCAGTCCCGCGCACAACCACTACACCACCGGGGCTCAGACCTCCTGAGCAATCTTGAAGCTAAACTATAACCCAGTGATTTCTTTCGGAAGCTCCACAATATTAAGTATTTGCTGTGAGTCTTGTGTGGCCATTGCAATGATTGCGATGAATTGTTGAACTCCACAGAGAAAGCAGAGTACCTTGGGGGAGAAAGGGAAGCTGTTTTCAGAATAGATTAAAAAAAAAAAAAAAAGGAGAGGCATGTCTAACCTCCACTTTATAGAAATCTGCCTTAGGGTAATGTTAAGGTGGATTCTCCTTGCCCCTTGTGAAGTCGGACACAGAAGGTCATACATGGCTCCCACATGATCTTTACAAATAGATTCAAGTTTTAGCCCACAAAGAAAAAAAAGAATCAAATGCATTTATGAAACCTATACTAACAGAGCAAAAAACGATTACATAACATTAATAAAATTTAACATACTCACACTAAACACAGGGTAGCGAGAGAAAGTGGAATGAGTATAAATTAGCCATTGAGAGTATGTTTAAAATACTTGCTTTTTCATTGCGATCATATCCCACCGAAGAGAGACTACGGGAAACCATTAAGCACAATCTTGAATAGTGTGGAACATGCTGCAAAAAAAAAAAAAAAAGCGAAGTAAATTATCAAAATTAAAACTTTCCCTAGGATTGCTTCTGGTTAAGACATTTTATCAATTATTACCTGTAGTTCCATAGAATATGCATGGTAACGAAAGATAAGTCATTAAATAGAAACATCATGCTTGCACATAGGAGAAATCAAAAACATTAAAATAATCTCTCAGGTAGTATAATGACAAGCCTCAATGTGCCAAGTAAAATTTGAAGAAAAGCCTTTCTGGTCATATAGTCTGATACCCAAGGGTCAGAAATGTCACATAGTCTGAAAAAATTTAATGATTCCAATTTAAGTGTGAAAAAGACAAAACTATGGAGACAAAACAATCAAAGAGTCATGGGTGGAGAGAAAGGACCATAGGACATTTTTAAGACAATGAAACTAGTCAGTATGATTTTGTGACAGTACACCCATAACATTATGTTTACATATTTGTTAAAATAAATACAAGACAATTAATATTAATTTTGAACACTAATAAACCATGGACTATAGTTAATAATAATGCATGAATACTGGTTCATCAATTGGTACAAATGTACCACAGAATGTGAGATGCCAGTAAAAGGGAAAACCATGCAGGAGGAGAAATGGGTATATCAAACCTAAAATCGCTCTTGCTAGCTGGAATACATAAAACCCTATGAAAACATGCTGGAGGGTGTGGTAGCTACATAATTTCACGTCAACTTGAAGATATATAAAAGTGTAGGAGTGGGGTTCTCTCTGACAGCCAGGCAGTAGCCTGATGACCTCCCTGGAGGTGCGACTGAGATATACAGCGCTCCGACGCTGGCATCTCTCTATGGCTGCCTTCACCTTTCTGCTGGCTGACTTTGATTGACCTGTGATGTTAGCATCACTTTGGATCCACACAACTTTGCACCCACCAACCTGTGATCTTCCTGCATTCTGCATCATTGTTTGTAACTGCATGAGTCTGAAGAGGGACTTATGGACTAATATAAGACTTATGCACTAGAGTTGAACTAGGCTGGGATGTTTTCTTGATATATAATTACTTCTTGATATAAAGCTCTTTCTTTCTTTCTTTCTTTCTTTGTTTCTTTCTTTCTTTCTTTCTTTTTTTTTTTTTGTGGCACCACTGCCCTGGTGGGAGTAGGAAGCCCAGCCTTGCTCCTGGAGAGCTGCTGCTGGATTTGAACCATCAACCCTGTGGACTGCAGATAAAGCTCTTTCTTACACACATCTGAGTGTCACTAGACACTGTATGAGTGTCACAAAGGACAGCAATATCATCAGTCAAAACAAGACTAGGAAAATAAAATTTTAAAAGACTAGGAATGAACTATGAAGCTATCAATTGTTAACATGCAAGTTCAAGTTGAAACAGAAGAAAATTAATACAAGAGCCAAAATATGTCCTATAGTATATTTAAAAAAAAAAACTCACTGCCAAAGAGTCCATTTCAACTTACAGCAATCCTACAGGGCAACGTTTAACTACTGCCGTGGATTTGATTCTGTAAACCTTTATAGAAGCAGAAAAAGCTTCACAAAAGCCTCATCTTTCTTCCATGGAGTTTCTGGTGCGCTTAAACTACAACCTTTTGGGCAGAATCCACAACTAATAATCTACCATGGCACCAGAACTCCCTTGACTTTGAGTAGTATATCCAGCCTAAATTTAGAGAACACCTTGAGAACAGATTTGACACATTGAACACTAATGACGAAAGACCAGACAAGTTGTAGGATGATATCAAGAAGATGATAGATGAGGAAAAGGAAAGATTATAAGGCAGGAAAAAGAAAAAAGCCAAAGCAGATGCCATATCATGAGAGAGTCTGACACTTGCTCTTCACCACAGAGTAGTAGTAAAGCAAATGAAAAAATATGAAGAAAAAGAGCTGAATAGAAAATTTCAAAGGACAACTGCAGAAGACAAAGTCAAACATTATAATAAAATGTAGAAAGGTTAAAAAAAATGTAGAAAGGTATGGAATTAAAAAAACCGAAAGAGGGCTGAGCCCCGGTGGCATAGTGGTTGTACTGCGGCCCACTGGGACGGAGGTTCGATTCCAGCAGTGGGGCTGGGCCTCCTACTCCCACCACCAAGAGCAGTGATGCCCCCCCAAAAAAACCGAAAGAGGGCTGAGCCCCGGTGGCATAGTGGTTGTGTGCAGGACTGCGGCCCACTGGAATGGAGGTTCAATTTCAGCAGCAGCTCCACAGGAGCTGGGCCTCCTACTCCCACCACCAGAGGGCAGTGATGCAAAAAAAAAAAAAAAAAAACCAAAAGAGAAAAACAAGCTAAATACTTCTCAAGATGAAAGAACTGGGGGAGGGAGGGGGGAGCCTCGATTGACTATATTAATAGATTACATAGGCAAAATATTGAAAAATACAGGAAGCATAAAAAGACAACACAAGGAATACAGAGTCAATATGCCACACACATAAAAAAAATCTGACCAACATTTAATCATTTCAAGGTAGCATATAATCAAGAACTGAAGGAAGATGTCAAAGATGCATTCAAGGCATTAGTGAAAAACAAAATTCTAGGAATTAATTGATATAATACCAACTGAAATGTTTCAGCTGGTGCAAAACTGGAAGCACTCATGAATCCATGCCCAAAATTTAGAAGAAGCTATCAGATCAAGTGATTAGAAGAGATCCAGAGTCGTGTCCATTTCAAAAGAAGAAGTTATCTAGCAATATTATTAATGTCATATACAGGCAAAATGTTGCTGAAGATAATTCAAAAGCCAATGCACCAGTTCCTGGACGAGGAGCTGGGAGGGCTTCCATTGCTGACATCAGACAGGTCTGACTGAAAGCTGAGGATACCAGAAAGCTATTTGAATTATGGTGTTATATTACATCACGAGCACCCAATAAAATGATTTTGAAAATGAAAGTACCCAGAAGAACAAACAAATCTGTCATAGAGCAAGTACAGCCAGAATGCTTCTTAGAAGCAAGAGTAGTGAAACTTTGTCTTTCTTACTTTGGATATATTTTCAGGAAGGACCATTTCTTGAAGAAAGACGCTGAGCTGAGTAGAGAGTCAGTGAAAAAGAGTAACACACACACACACATACACACACACGACAGATTGACAGACGGACACAGTGGTTACAACAATGAGCTCAAACATAACAACTGTGAGGATGCCACAGGACCGGGCAGGGTTTTCCTGTTGTACACAGGGTCCCTATGAGTCAGAGACAACGTGCCGGCACCCTAACAACTACGACGGACAGTTAATGTAGACAAACTAAAGACACTGTCCAAGAAGATGGTGCCATAATCTTAGCTAGAGCTGAATTGCTCTGAGGTCAACAACAACAAATGCAGAATTGTTCAGTGGACATACAATTAGTTTTACAGGACTTGAAAAGTATGTATTAAGTTTCTAGGGGGCCTTTTGGAATAAAAACATTAGGGCATAGAGATTCAATTTCATGAAAAATAAACTAAGCTATACTTGGCACAACAGAAAAGATAAATTTCTATCCCATGAGTATTCTGAAATGTTTTACTAAGCGGCCTAACTCTACAGAATGTTTAGATTGACTTCATGACTCTGACTTTATTTTCACAAAACTACCAATAACATAAAACTACAATTAATAGTGTTCATACTACATAGTGCTTAAAAGCAAATCAAGTTGACCACAATTTCTTATGATCTGGTCAAAACATATAGCAGAAAATTGCACTGGGTCTAATCAATTAAATTGTTGAATTAAAAAAAAAATACTTAGCCCAAAAGATCTAGCAGGCCAGGATTGAATTGCACACACTTCCACAAACCACACTCTCACTGCGCACGTGCCCTTCCCAGTTGTGGGCACTTAGGATTTTTAGAGATACTTCCTCCTTGAAATACCCAAGCTCAGCAAAGCAATTGCTCCCAAGTCAAAGGACCCAGGCAAGAGAGGCCAGCTCTAGCCAAGAACCCACACGCTGAGATCTAGCTTGACTTCAGCAAACACAGACACACACACAAATTCTAACAATCTTACAATCAGATCTGCTGCAAAAGTCCTCTATAATGTATTAAAAAGCAAAGAATTCATTTTGAGGACTAAGGTGTGCCTAACCTAAACTTGAGTATTTTCTTTCTTTTTCTTTTTAAACATGATTATTTTCAATTACCTTTTATGCAGCAAAATCTATACAATGTTTATGGAAGAACAAAGAAGTATTGATGCATTTTAATTATACTGTGATGGGTAGGTTTATTGTGCCAACCTGGTGTGGCAATCATGTGCTTCTGTTAATTTTATGATTGAGATGTAGGGGTGGAGTCTAGCCTGTTAATCTGGAGATAGCCATTGAGTAGCCGATGAGGCCTCTATGTGGGCATGGCTTTCTCCTGAGACTCCTGGGAAATCTCGTGATATTTCCCTGGTGAAGATGAGAAGCTATCTTCCCCAGTTGTTGGGAGTTAGTCTCAGAGGTGATGAGTCACAGAAAAGACAAGGTGGCAGTGTCTGAGAAGTTGGGGGAGCCGGGGAGAGACCACACGGCTTTGCCCTGGTGGAGCCAGACCTCTGAAGCTGGAGCGGCATGCTGTTGATGGACCCTGAGCCCTGGAAGCGAGGAGCCATGGGGAGACCCCTGCCAGCGCCAGAATTCTGCACCCACTGACCTGTGACTTCGTGAGTCGGAAGGAGACTTTGTAGACTGATTTCGGGCATATGGGTTAATATCGGACTTATGACTTTGTACTGGACTGGATTGAGATGCCTTGTTAGTGTCATATTCCTTTTGTATATAAACCCTTTCCTTATATCCATATGCATGTCTATGAAATTTGTTCCTCTAGTCTGCCCAGACTGACACACCTGGCTAATAGGAACAGGTGGGATTAATAAGATCGCAGTTTAATGGAAGGGCAAAGAGATAAATAGCATGGCAAATCCCACCTCTCTCTCTCTCTCTCTCTCTCTCTCTCTCTCTCTCTCTCTCTCTCTCTCTCTCTCTCGACTGGACCAGCATGTGGCTACTTTAACTAGTCCTCTGCCT
>PVJH01049512.1:0-10295 GCA_004026705.1 Nesogale talazaci | reverse complement strand
TATTTTACCAAGCAAGATGTATCTTTCCTTTTAAACAGGCTATTTTTTTGGCATTTAATCCATATGATAGCTTTGTGGTGCTAATGTGGCTCCAGTAGAAACATGTGGTTGGAGTTTAGCCTGTCAATCATGGTGTACCTTGATGGAGGGTGACTGAGATAAATGTCACTCCAAGGTTGGCCATATGCTGTAGTGGGGGTACATTCTCTGTCTCTGCTTAACATTCCTGGTGACAAGCCACTTCAAGCCACACTGATGGCAGCCAGAGCCCTTGAGATTGTTCTTGTATTTATGAGACCTTGCACCCATCATTCCATGATCTCCTGAATTCTGCACCACTGCATGTTTCTGCAGTATGCATAAAGAGGGACATATGGACTAGTATTGGACATAAGGACTTGGTCTGGAATGAGCTGGAAGTCTTGCTTCATGTAAAAATATTTTTTTTGACATCACTACCCTCTGGTGGTCGTGGGAGCTACCCAGTCTTGCTCCTGGAGAGCCGCTACTGGATTTGAACCACCAAGTCCGTGGGCCGCAGTTCCGCACTCAACCACTATGCCACTGGGGCTCAGTCCTCTCTTGGAATTTTTAAGACAATGATAAAACATTGCCGATGGTAAAGAATCTAAATGTCTATAACAAATTTCACCTTCACAGATTTGAAAAAAATGGCAAAACACTGATCAAGGATACAAAACAAGGGGCAAAATACATGTAGATTTTTCTCACACGGCTTCAAGGTGCAGCATATGAGCAAGAGCCGATATTTCTCAAGGAACAAGTGAAAGCTGCACTGAGAGCATGAGTCTAAAAGTCAGCGCAGGGCGTGGTGGAATGTCTTCTGAGATGCTTCCACAAGCAGATGAGCCACTGGAAGCACTGACTCAGCTCTGCCACATAATATGTAACACAGCTTTGTGGCTAATGGACTAGAATTTATTAAACACAGTCATGTCAACACAGTCATGAAGATAAAGAAATGAAGAGGTGAAGTTTAGCAAGTCTGAGAATACCTCCTACTGGTTGTGGTCGCACCACAAGAATCCTGAGGACGTCCTATCTCTGCGCTTTCATCTTCCTATTGAGGGCCACAGGGAGCCCTGCCAAGGCCTGGCAGATGCATCCCCCACCATTGGATCCACAGAGCTTTGCACCCACCGGGTTGTGATCCTCCTGCACTCTGCCTCATTGCTTGTGGCACTGTGAGTCTGACGAGGGATTGATGGACTAGTATTGGACTTATGGACTTGATCTGGACAGGGCTGAAATATCTGTTTGATACATTATCACTCCTTCATGTAAAGCTCATATATATGTATATATATATATATGTATGTATATAGATGTATATCACTAGGTTTATTTCTGTAGTCACCCTAGCATAATACACACAAACTGAGTGAAACATTTTTTCAGACACAAATCTTGGAATGACAGATGCAAACTGTGAAAAAATTTTGTTTTTAGTAAGTTCTCATTTCAGAGCTTCCATTCCTCAGGCCCTAAATATCAATGAGACAGGTCAGCTATGCAGGTGCCAGATAATAGCATGAAGGAAGAGAACGTGTCATGCACCCAGATAAAAATTGGATCTTTGACTTAGTTAGTCCCCATGAGAACTCATCCCTGCACACAGTCACAGGAGAAACAGAGTCACGAGTTGCAGAGGGTTAACCTGGGGTCAGAGTTATGGAGCTTTTCTTGCTAAGTTACCGCTAAACAAAGTCTAACCTCCTAATTAGTTTATATTTCTAACAAAGTAAGAGTAGATTGACTCTTCAAGCTCCTCTCTATTGATTTAATGATACTTCCAGCAATCTTGGCCAGCAAACAGCCTTAAATGGGGCTTTCAGTGAAATAAAGACTCAACTAAGACCCAAAGCAAAACCATGCCCAATGTGAATGGGGAAGGGGTGATGGAGTGAAGACCCCAGGCCCATCTGTAGACATTTGGACATCCCTTCACGAGGTTATAGGGAAGAGATGAACCAGCCAGGATGCAGTATAGCACCAATGAAACATACAACTTCCCTCTAGCTTTTTGCTATTTCCTTCTCACCATTATTATGACCTCAATTCCACCTCACAAACTGAATTAGAGCAGAGAATGTGCACAGCTCCAGATAAGAGCCCTCAACACAGGAAATGCAGAATAGATAAACCCCTCAGGACCAACAAGGAGAGTAGAGATCCCAGGAGGATTAGGGGAGAGTGGGGGGGGGGGGAGAGAAAAGAGGGGATGATCATAAGGATCAGGCTAGAACTCCTTCCCAGGGGGACAAATAACAGAAAAGTGGATCAGGGGCAATGAAGGACAATGTAAAATATGGAACTAATAATCTATAATTTATCAAGGGCTTGTGAGGGAAGATAGGCAGGGAGGGAGAGAGAAGAAATGGGGAGCTGATATCAGGGGCTCAAGGGGGAAGAGAATGTTTTGAAAATGATAATATCAGCATATGTGCAAATGTGTTTGACACACATGGTGAATGTATGGATTGTAATATATGATGTAAAAGCCCCAAACAAAAGTATTTTTAAGGGCTGAGCCCCGGTGGTGTAGTGGTTGTGCGAGGGACTGCGGCCCACTGGGACGGAGGTTCAATTCCAGCAGTGGGGCTGGGCCTCCTACTCCCACCACCGGAGAGCAGTGATGCCCACACACACACAAAAAAAGTATTTTTAAAGGTAACCTGAGCTTCTATGTTCACATATAGTCAGCTTCTGCAGAGTTCTTTCTGATCACTGGCCTGCAGTGTAAAGCAATGCAAGAAGTGTCAGACAGAGGGAGGGTGCTGAGATTCCCTGGCCAGTATAGGCAGAGACAACCTTTCAGTTAAGAGTGTACTTGGATATCAAAGATTTCTGACCCAATTTTGTAAGCTTTTCCATTTGACAGTAGTGTACCTCTCCGTATCATGGCCCTTGCCCTGCTCCTGTAGTTCCACATTTAGTAGTGCATTATTTATCTGCCTATCTTTATTTGTTTCTTTTAATTTCTGCAAAGGAGCTGAAAAGAACTATGTATTCAGCATAAGGAGAGGCTTTCTGCCAAAAATAAATACTAAATCTCAATTTGGTTGTTGATGATAATTAGTGCTTTTTAAAACTGACTTTCCAAACTCATCATACTTCAAGAAGCCTTCAAGCAAAATTATTTCTTTCCTCTCACAACACACCACCAGGAATAGCATTATATATATATATATATATATATATAGTGCAACTAATCAAACTTTATAAATTGCCAACAAATCAGAATTTTCTTGTAAGTTCCTGAAGCCCTCTCTATTTCTACTTTCTGAAAACGTCCATTCACATCAGTACTTTGTGAATCCTTCGAGGTTCTGCTACCAACCCCTGCTCTCAGATCTGATAATGAAGAAAATGAAAGAAAACACGAATAAGTGAATGAAAAATTGATGTGTTCACATCAAAGAATACAGGTAAACGTGGATTATGGTCATTCATGATCGCAACGCTTCCATCTGGTATGATGCTAAACTGAACCTACACTTAGGTTTCCAGCAAACTGCATCTCTGCCAACTGCCTTGGTCCAACATGAAGCAGAGGCTGTCATAGAGAAAACCATTTTTGCAGTGTAGGACCTGTGTACCCTGGACTGTTCACAGTCTCCAGACCTTATCCAGCAATGTCACTCATAGGCAAATCTCTTCTAAGATTTCCTGTTTAAAAGCTGTCTCCCCACCAGGGGACTCAAGTGACTGCTGAATCTGGGTGACCTTGCTCCAACATGTCTCCTTCCTTCCTACTCCTCCTCATGGCGGTGTGTCTCCCATCAGGTCAGTGTTGGGGGAAGATGGGATCCTATCCGGCATATTCACAGAGGGATGGGGTGTTTAATGTGTATTTTCTGTATCCCCAGGTGGCCTGGCTCAGGTGCAGCTGCAGGAGACAGGTCCTCAGTTGGTGCGACCTTCACAGACCCCCACTCTCATCTGCACCATCACTGAGGGCTCTGTTTCCAGCACCAGTGCAGCTTGGAATTGGATCAGGCAGCGCCCTGGAAGTGGCCTTGAGTGGATGGGAAGGACTTACTACATATCTCAGTGGTACAGAGAGTACAGGTCATCTCTGAAAGATCGCCTAGTCATCAACCCAGACACATCCAAGAACCAGTGCTCCCTGCAGCTGAACTCCGTGACTGCTGAGGACACGGCCATGTATTACTGTGCAAAGTGGCTGCACAATGAGGAGGTATCAGTGTGAGCCCAGACACAAACCTCCCTGCAGGGAAGACATATGGGTGGCAGGGGGCGTGCTGGACCCACTGAGCACAGATACCCAGCCCGAGACAGGCACAGATGAGTGATAGGGAGGATTTACTGATGGAAATACAGCTTCCTCTTTTAGCTCTCATCATCTGCATGGATGAGCGCTTTTCTTACTTTCTAAATTTTCTCTTCACTTGAAAGGAGGAACTAGTATTTTCTGAATGCAATACAAATGTTAAAGTGACTCTAATACTTCAATTTCATTTTTCCCTTCTGGAAAAACAGGCTATCATGGTAATTCTCACCCCATCCGTTACTCAAAACCTGTTGACTATGAAATACAGGCATGTCCAGGTTCATGAGGGCAATGCATGATCTCAAACGTACTGAGCTCAGTGACCCACTACAGCCCAGGCTCTGGTCACTGAAGGTGTCTTTTGCATTGTTCCCTGTGCACTCTGGGGAGTGAATGACTAATGTTCTCCATGTCTGGGAAAATATGACTCCTGGAGCTAAGTTTGTGAGGTGTCCTAAGTGATGCTTGTTACCCATTCTCTCCCTTTGATGCAGAAAAACGTGTTCCAGGAATAGAGAGGGAACAGGTGAGACAGGTGAACAGGTGAACTGGAATGACCTGTCTGGTGGGCGGAGTCATTAGTAAGATCATTCACTGGAGTCACAGTGAAGAGAACACTCACTGGAAGGGCATCTCTGATTCCAAAAGATAGCAAATGTGTCAGAAGAGGAGGAAATTGCTAACCAGTTTCTCAGAATGTTCCTTAGATCATGTTTTCAGCTGATGCCAGGGAATGAAGTCACTGACTTTCCTCTCAGAAGCTGTGATTTCCCCACTTTGTCATCACCTCTCTAGAGTCCACCATGCAGAGAGACTCTTGGTAACCTTCATGCATTAGGACTTGCCTTCTTTTCTTTGGCAAGGTCTTTGTCTAACTTTCCCCTCTATTCAAAGGCAGACTTCACAGAAATGTGTACTGATGGGATCTCCATTTACACACCAGGATACTAATTAGTGCCATGTGTTGTCAGTTAGAAATTTTTAATGCAAATACATTCTCAGGTTCAGCGGAAATTTTCTTCATTCTCTCTACTGAATACTTACAAGTGTATGTTTATAAATTTTCCCATAGAAAGACCTAGGAGACATTTTCTATTCAATATTATTGTTCAGAGGCAAATAATTATTAACACGATTGTCAAGGAAAATGAAAAGAATGAAAAAAGCTACTCCAAAAGAAAATCAGCAAGTACAAAGCATAAATACTTATAAAATAATAGCATAAAAACAAAGACAAAAATTAAGAGAAAACACATAAAATGAACTCTAGGAAGAAAAATTGAAGAAAAAACCAATAACTCAACAAAGGAGAAAAAAACAAAATGCTAACCTTACGCAATAATTGCATATATTTCAATAGTGGCATGAATGTAAATGGATTCAATAAATCTCTCAAGAGGCAGAGAAAATCACAATGGGTAAGGAAACTTAACCCATAAATTTATGCTTACAAGAAACACATGTGAGACATGAAGACAAATATAATCTAAAATCAAAGATAGAATAAAATATATCAAGAAAATGGCAATGAAAAAGCAAGGGTAGCGATATTAACCAATGACAATTTTAAAATGAAGTACTGGAAATTAAATTAATAGTAAAATAAACTTCAAAACCAAACCTTTAATGGGAGAAAATAAAAGCATTATATGATATAAGAAATTAAAAAATAATAAATATATATATATGCAGTCTATGGAAGACCCTGAAAATAAATTACTCAAACTCTTATAGACATAAAGAAATACATAATTTTAGAGCAATAAAGTTAAGCATAAAAGAAAAACCCATGGAGTTTTACAGAATGACTCAAAAAATCAACTTGATAATTAATCAATACCATAAAAGAACTAAATAACACAATTTACTGACCTCTTAGACATATAGGAAACATACTCTCTAGGGATACCTCAATGTATATTCTCAAGTTCTTATGTACCATACTTCAGAATAGGGCATATATTAGGCTACAATGCTAGCTTTAATACATTAAAAAATCTGTGATATTACAATTAAAAATACCACACATTATGAAATTAGATACGAACATTGAGAAGATAAAAGAACAAAAAGCTCAAAAGAAAGACTAAAAAGTTCACATGGAAAATGAACACGTCTGTGTGTGAATTACTAGGAAATGATAGAATTAAGATTTTACATTCCTTAAAAAATTAAATAAGCATACCAAAAGCTTTGGTACACAATAGAATCAGTACTAAAAATACATATTATGAGCGATGTATGCAGCTATCAAAGAAAAAGCAAAAGTCAGCATCTTAACACAACACCTTTGACAATTAGAGCAAAAAGGTTAAAATAAAACATCATTCACGAAGACAATCAATATTAAAGAATAGAGCATAAATAATGAAAAAGGAAACCACAGAGAAATAATCAAGAAGAAATTAATTCTTTAAAATCTTAACAAATTTTGACAAACTACTAGGAAACTTAGTAATGAGAAAGGAATAGGAAAAGTAAATATAACGAATAAGAAATGAAAAGGCCAATATCGCAATTGAACGAAAGCTATGAAAGAAAAACAGTGAATTTGAAACTTTAGAGAGGTCCTATTTCTAGATAAACTACCTATCTAAATTAACAAAGACTGGTGTCCAAAATTTCAAGTGATTCATCACAGAAGAAATAGATCACAGGCTGTAAAAAATGTTCAAACTCAAAAATGGATAGACCTTTATTTATGACCACACTGGATAACAGTACTCATTGATTATTAAATTAGTTTGACTCAAACATGGCCTAAATATGATTACAAATATAAGCATTAACATGTGTAGAAGTACATATATTAAGATGAACACAAATATGAACCTGAATGTTAATGTAAATATAATTGCAAATATAAACATGAATAATAATGTGAGTATAAGTATGAATGTGCATGTCAATGTAAATATGCGTCTAAATCTAAATAAGCATATGACTGTTAACATGAATCTGACCATACTGACTATTTCCACCAACAGTCTGCCTCTACAAAGTTACTTCTGATCACTGACCTGCCATGTAAAGCAATGTAAGGAGTGTGAGGCAGAGTGAGGGTGCTGAGAGTCCCTGGCCAGGACAGGGGGAGACAATCTTTCAGTTAAGAACACACGTACCTGGTCATGCCCTTGTTGGATATTGGGTTTCTAAAGTCATATGATCTTAGGTCATATTGGGTATCAGAAGTCTCTGACCCAATTTTGTAAGCTTTTCCATTTCATAGTATTGTGTAATGGTTCCTTCCCTGCTCCTGGAATTCCACATTGCATGGTGCTGAATTGACCTATTACTCATCATTACTGAGTTCCTTTTGAATTCTGTGGAGGAGCTCAAAAGAACTAAGTGGTCAGCATAGGGATAGGCTTTCTTTCAAAGATGTAGACCGACCACCATTTTGTCGATGATGATGTTTAGTGTTTTTTTAACTGACTTTCCAAAGTTGTCATATTTTAAGAAGGCTTGGAGTACAGTTATATATACATATATACATATATGTATATGTATATATATAATTGTGAATTTGATCAAACTTTATAAATTAACAACCTATCAGGATTTTCTAGTAAGTTCCTGGTTCTCTCTGTATGTATATTCTCTGAAAATGTCCTTTCACATCTGTCCTTTGTGAATCCTTAAAGGTACTACTGCCAATCTCTGGATTGTTTTGTAACTCAAATAAACTCTTTGATTTTTAACAGAAAACCCAGTTTTCTATTCAGCAAGAAAGATAGAAGATGAAAGGGTATGCACATTTTTACTCAAGTCTGTCAATTAATCACTGCTACATCCTGAAAGGAAGGAAAGAAATAAAGATGGGAGGGAAGGAAGGAAGGAGGGAGTGAGAGAAAGGTGCAAAAGCAACAATGCATGGCAACATATTGACCATCTTAAGGAAAATTTATTTTTATTGATGTCATAGATAATCTTTGGTGAAATTTTGCCAATATTTATTACCAATAAATATTGTCAATTAATTTCCTATAATAAATTAGTCAAGAAGAAACAGACTCCAGAATAAAAATAATGAATTCATTGGAGATGCTGTGTGAGACCACTTCCCAATTTCCTTAGCCCTCTGTGACAGTGTCACTTTTGCACTTGTCCAAGGACCCTCCTGTTGGATATTAACATATTGACACATGGTGTTGAAATCTGTATATCTCATACATTGTCCAAAATTATTCTGTATACCTTTCCTGATACCCTCTCTTTGCTGTGGCAATTCCTCATAGAAAAGTTTACCATCCCACAAACCCACTCAGTGACGACGAGCCCTGCTGAGTAAACATGAAGAGGATAGATATTCCCAACCTTCAGGTCACCATCAAGTAGGCTTTGGCCATGAATCCAAAATGCGCTAGAAAGACATCACCAGATCAAATGAGAAGGCATTTAGAAGCAATAAGTACAAAAAAGCTAAGTTTTGTCAATAATCACAACATCACAACCCAAGCCTGTGCATATCTACAATTTTTCCTGGGAAGCTGGTACATATCCATTAATTTCTAAATTTGCTCACTGATGTTTCTGTCTGACACGAGAAAACACCACCCCACTCTTTCCTCCCCTCTTCACTCAGGATCTTGTCTCAGGGACTCTGCGTTTGGCCCACTCCTTCCTCTTTCCTAGTGAAGCTTCCCCACTTTATTTTCATCCTGGCCCTGTCTTGCTTTCTCAGCAGTAGTTGGGTGGGCAACTTGGAACACATTTCTTTTTGATGTGTGTTTTTCTTTTTTCTTTATTCTGTATTAGTTGGTTCCTCTTTTTCTTTTCTTTTCTTTTTTTTTTTTTTAAATAAGTGTGCCGGAGGTTCTTATCACAATCCATGTGTACATCCATTGTGTCAAGCACATTTGTGCACATGCTGCTATCATCATTTTCAAAACATTTTCCAACTTTCGTCCTTGGTGCAGTGCAACTTTTTAAAATGAAAATAATGGGAGTTGGATGAAACTCCAGTAGAATGATTTTTTTAAGTGAAATTATATATTCATCCACCCACTTGAGAACTTTCATTCTACCAGCGTCTGTGAGGAATGCTATTATCATCTTTGACATATTTTTGTTCATTTTAGGTACTTCTCAGTCTGTTCCAACTGATACCGACCCTGTGTACACAGAACAGAATGTCCTCATCACACTTGCTGTACTTGATCTCACAGCTACGCTTACTGTGTCAATCCACACCCCTGAGGATCGTGCACATTTTCACTGACCCAAAGCATGGTGTCTTTTCCCGGGTGCTGCTCTCTCCTGATGGCATGACCACAGTTCCTGAGGTGAAGCAGCACCATCTTTGCTTTGAGGAAATACTGTGGCTGCACTTCCTCTAAGATCAATTTATTTTTCCAATACCCCATGGTCTTTTCAAAATCTTCTCCAGAACCCATCATTCAAAGTTCATCAAAATATTCTCCAGCCTTCCTTACTCATTGTCCAGCATTCACTTGTATACGATGTGATTGAAGACTCCAACCCATAGCTATTTTCATGGGCCCCTTCATCCTCAATGGGTCATAATAATGCCCTGTAATATATTAAACCTCTTATGGAAGAGAAATAAGGAGGTGAATGATATTTTGAAGTTACATATCAGGTTACTAAATAAAAGCTCAAGGATGTCAAGCATTTAGCCTTTATCCCTTTACGAAATAGGAGGCTTTTGGACACAGGGATTATTTGTAAACTATCAAGCTGTCGCACTTCCGGTCTGCGGGATCTGTTTGCTGAACATGAGGTGCGAGCCTGTGCCCAGGTAAAGCATGGCAAAAATCTTATGGAGTAAGTGGAAGAGGAAAATGCGTGCCGAAAAGAGAAAAATGAATGCCCCAAAGATGCTCAACAGACTAAAAAACATTCTCAAAGTACATGGTGATGCTGTCATGAAAGGTGTTCAAGAGATAGCAACAGCTGTAGCGCCCAGACACAGCAAAGAGAAAATGCAGTGTGAGGTGAATGAAGAAAAAGGTGAAGA
>PVJH01049511.1:0-10294 GCA_004026705.1 Nesogale talazaci | reverse complement strand
GGGGGGGCAGCCCACGGTACTTTGGATATGCTTTGCCAGCGCCACCGTCGAGATGCACGCCTCCTCCTGGCGCCTTCCTTCTTGCTTCGCTGCCAGTTGACAATACCGCGGACATCGAGTGGCGATCCCCTCTCACTGCAGGCTCTGATCCCCGTCGGCCGGCCAGGGCTGCAGGTCCGCCACGCCGTCAGCCAGCAAGGCTGTGGCATCTGCCTGTCCCAGGTTGTTCGCAAGCCCTCCCCACAGTCCCCAGGCTGCGCTCTTGCTCACAGAGGCCAGCGCCTGCTCCGAGGGTGTGCCCAGCACGCAGAGGGAGGACCCGTCGGGTGGTAGGGAACGACCCTCAACGCACTTCTCCCCTGAGTGTAGACCAGGTTTACACGTGTTCCATGTACAGGAGCTCTGGGGCAGTCACGGGTCTGGGGCAGTTTCAGCACTGGCAGTGGAGGGATGGAGTCTAGCCTGTCAAGCTGGAGATGGCCAATGAGACCCCTGTGTGGGCGTGGCTTTCTCCTGAGACTTCGGGGAAGCCTTGAGGTATTTCCCAGTTGGAGGTGAGACACTTGACTCAGTTCCTTGGAGATGCTCTACTGACAAGACAAGATGGCAGCATAGACCCTGAGTCCGAGGAACTGGAGAAGCCGGAGGAGAAGCCACACAGGCTTACCCTGATGGAAGCAGACCTCTGAAGCTGAAAAATCCAGAGAGACCCCTGCCAGCGCTGAGATGCTTCTACCGCCACTGGATACTGCTGATGGACCCTGAGCCCTGGAAACGAGGAGCCATGAGGGGACCCCTGCCAATGCCGGGATGCTTCTACTGTTTCTACTGCTGCTGGACACACAAGACGCTGCATCCACTGGCCGGTGATTGTCCTGGTGTCATTGCACAAGCTTTGTGAGTCGGAAGGAGACTTTATAGATTGATACCAGTCATTTGGGCTAATATCGAACTTATGGACTTGGACTGAACCAGGTTGGGATGCTTTCTCAATGTCCCATGCCTCTTGTATAGAAACCTTTCCCTTCTATCCATATGCGTGTCTATGAATTTGTTTCTCTAGTCTGCCCGGACTCACACAAGCACGATGAAAGTGCTGGAATTCCCATTCTCCTCAAGGTGATCCACAGTCAGTCAGTCAGAAGCCTGTGCACAGTCCGTAAAGCACAAGCAAGCATCTTCTGGTGTTCTCTGATTTTGACCAAGATCCATTTGGCATCAGTAACGATAGGCCTCCTTCCCCCTCCTCTTCCAGCTGAAACCGCCAGCAGCTCCCTGTGGATCAGTGGACCGCTGCAGCCGTTGCTGGATGATCTGCAGAAACTTGCTTGCCTGGGAGGTTAGTGATCCTGTTCTACAATTTGAGCGTTCCTGTCTTTGCACAGGGCACAAATATGGCTGTCATCCAGTCCATTGGCCAGGTAGCTGTCTTCTGAATTTCTTGGCATAGATGAGGGAGCGCTTCCAGTGTTTCATCAGCTCGTCGAAACATTTCAATCATCTCTGGTAGTGGCAGAATTTCATGTTACCTGGATAGACAGAGTGTAGGGGTAGAGGCTAGCCTGTCAATCAGGTCACAGTCAGAGGGTGCCTCCTTGTGGCCGTGGCCTTTTCCTAAGGAGGGTCCCGGGAACCTCTCCTCTCTCTCTGCCCCCACTGTCCTGCCGCTGAGTCACTCAGAGAGCTGCAAGAGCCCTGCGCTGCTTCCACCGCCACTGGATCCACCAGACCTTGCAGCCCCCTGCCGGTGATGTTCCTGCATTCTGCGCTGTTGCATGGGGCTGCGCGAGTGCGTCTGAAGGGGGACTTAGGCACTAGTTTCAGACTCGAGGGCTGCCCTGGGACTTAGGGACTTGATCTGCACTGGGTGGGGTGTTTGCTTAATATATAGTTACTTCTAGGCTGAACCCCGGTGGCGTCGTGGTGGTGCGCGGGACTGCGGCCCACTGGGATGGAGGTTCAATTCCAGCAGTGGGGCTGGGCCTCCTACTCCCACCACCTAAGGGCAGTGATCCCCACCCTCCCCCCAAAATTAAAGTAATATATAATTACTTCTTTATATAAAGCTCTCTCTGACACACACACACACACACACACACGTAAGTGTCAGTACATTTGTTTCTCTAGTCAACCCTGCCTAACGCATTCCTGGAACCTTGTTTCTTGGCTGATGTTCTCAGTGCAGCTTGAGTTTGTCCCTTCGGTACCCTTGGTTCTTGCTTACAAGCGACCTCCGGAAGTAGTTGGACGTGGACGAGTTCTTTTTGGCACAGTGACTCTGTGTGTACTTTCCGGCTTCTCTGCATGGTAGTCCCCTTAGCGACCTGTCTGGTGTTTGGCTGATGAACTAAGTTCTGGCTCCCAGAGGGGGATGAAGGGACATTGACTCGAGGATTTCCACTGGTCCCCGACCAGTGAGGCTCCGAGATTTCAGTGTCCTGGAGCGACTGGGGTCGGGCTGGGTGGAAGCTAGCATTGAAGTCACAGCGACCACAGGGGTGACAAAGGCCCTCCCTCGCCCCCGCCCCCCAAATTTTCCCCTCCTCAACAAAAGCCAGGCTAGCTTCTGTTGAGTTCCCTGGGCTTCTGCCGTCCCCGTGTGTATCTCAGTGGGACGTTTTCAGTGGCTGATCTGGGGGAAGTAGGTGGCCAGGCCTTTCTTCTGCAGCACCAACCTTGCAGGGAACAGGCCAGCGTGGTCATCGCTGGCACCGCCCAGGACCACCGATCCTGCAGGAGGTGGTCCCATGGTTGACACCGGGGCAGGCGGGCTGTCACACAGGAATGGTGACAGTGGCCAGGTTTGGTCCATGTGCGCAATGGACCCTTGCAAGGACACAGCAAGCCGCCCCCCGACCCCCGCTCCTCCACTGCTGAAGGGCCACTCTTGGGTGGGGCCGCCCTGGGCACCCTGGGGTTGTCTGCCTCTAGTGCTTCCAGAAACAGAAAGACCACAGGGGAGTTGCGGGAAATGAGCACAGCTCTAATGTCTCACATAAAACCCACTGCCATTGCGTCCGGAGAAGCTCCCCAGCTTCCCGCCAAGCTGACTTCCCTTCGGCGCTGCTGGTGGACTTGAACCGGCGACCCGGGCGCTAGCCACTGTGTACCCCATGTCGCTGTCAGGGGCGCCGTCTCCCAGACCAGGAGGCCCGGCCTGGCCCCAGCTGAGGCTGTGTCCTTGGCAAGGGCGGCCTCGGGCTTCTCGGGGCGGCAGCAGGCCGGGCTCCCGTCCCCCGAGGCCTGTGGCCGCGGCTGTTGGCTGTGCAGGCTCCAGGGCGGGCGTCGGGGGTTCGCTGAGGCGTGAGCACGTGTGACAAGTTAGGGAACGGCGGGAGAACGGGAAGGGAATATGCCCCCTCTACCTACCCGCCACCCCCTGGGGTCAATAGTGTCCTGCTTTACCAGTGTTAAAACCTGGTCCCTTTACTATGGGACAGAGTAGCGGCCCTGGTGGCAGAGTGGTGGTGGGTCGGCCCCTGAGTCTCCACTCGGAGAGCACAAGACAGAGCTGTCCACTTCCCGTCGTCTCTCTCCTTGAAATTGGGCGCCTCCTGTTGATCCCAGCTCCTCTGGCCCGCGAGGGATGGAGCGGCACGTCCCTGCTGGCTTTCCTGGACTGCTGTCTTGGTCTTGGCAGGAGCAGAGGGCCAGGCCTTCCCGACAAAGAGCCACTGGGGGGTTTCTAACTGCTGGCCTTCCAGTGAGCAGCGCCGTGTTGGCCCTTTCCACATTTCTCCTCTCTTCTCCTGATGTTCCCGTTCCCTTTCACGGGGGAAAGATCAGGCTGTCTCCTCACATAATGACGCACGGTCTCAAACCCACAAAGCAGGAGCTCTGCCCAGCCCTCTAGGGCACAGGTGACGCAAGGCCAGAGAGTCTGTCAAGGGTCCTCTGTGTGTCAAGCCAGGCGTCTCCCTCCGCCTCCTCTGTGGGTCAGACCGGTTTCTCCGTCTTCCCTTTGTCTTTCGTGACCTTGGCCGTGGCAGTCTGCAGAGCACCAGCTGGGGTCCTGTCCCGCGGGTGAGTGTCTCTGACGCTGACTCCTGCCCAGGCCAGGGGAGACCTCACAGGGCTGGGTGCCCTTCCCTGCTGTCAGAGCCTCTGAGACCTCACACCGTCTGTGGTGATGACCGTGAGCCTCGGGCCCAGGGAAAACCCAGTGCTTTTTAAGCTCCCAAGTGCGAGTCAGGCCTTGAAGGTCAGGGGACTTGACACAGAAGTCTCCCAGCCTCTCAGGAAGTTTCAACAGCGGGCTATCCTTGGACCACGTCCCCATGTGGGGACGGAGCGGCCCCCCTTCCGAGGGAGCAGGTGGTGTCGCTCCAGGCCCTCCCTGCCCTGTCCCCTGTCTGCCTTGGGGCCGTCCTCAAACCAGTGACCCTGGAGCCCAGCTGCCCCCCTTCCTCAGCCCTGGCTGGTGACTGTGCCCTGAGGAACCTGTTCCCAGCACGGGGCCCACAGGCAGGTGGCCGGAATGCAGGTGACCAGAGTGACTTCGCAGTTTATTGTGGCAGCCGCCTAGGGTTCAGCTCGCAGGACCCAGCTGCGTCCTGATCTAGTGGTGGAGGATGGGGGGCAGGGAGAGAGTCAAGGTCGGGGCTGGTTCCGTGAGGCAGGAGGCCCGACACACCTGCCCCCTCCAGTCTTTTGACCAGTTTAGAGGCCAGGTGCTTTCTCCCGGACTTCTCTGCCCAGGACAATGGTCTCCTGTAAGGACTGCTGGGAACTCTGAGAGCACACCGGGGTGTGTCCGGGGCTGGGGCCGAGGCTGGTGGGGGGGCTGCTTATCAGGGCAGGCACAGAGTCAACAGGCTCCCCATTGGGGTCTGAAAGCAGGCAGGCAAAGTCTCTCTTCTGATCCAAGGGCTTGCTTAGCTCCCCTGGGCCCCCCTCCAGAGAGGTCCCCTCTCCATCTCCGCAGGACAAGCACCTCTCCACCCCCTGAGGACAGGCCCCCACACCCAGGACAGGCCTCTCCAGGGGGAGGGGACTTTGAGCCCTAGCGACGCCCTCCGGCCAGATGGTAGCTTTACAGAAACCGAGAGCAGTTGCTGGCTGCGGACTTCCTGACTTCCTTCCGGGGCAGCTGGGGAGCCAGAACCCCCAACCCAGACCCATTTGTGGTCAGATGATCACAGAGTCCCTTGGGGGCGGAGCGTTGCACTGGGATACGCGAACACAGGGGGCCTCACCTGAGATCCCCGCCTCCTCCCCAGGACACTGGGCAACACCTGGAACAGGGTGGATGTGACCCACTTAGGAGGGTGCTGCCGTACGGACTCCCCGCAGTCCACAGGCCGCCTGGCCCCCTGAGAAGGGCCCCGCCCCGCCCTGTGGCCAGTGGAAGCCAACCTGGGCGGCATGGCGTCCGCCAGAGCGCATGGAGATCCACCCGCGTGCGCCCTGAGATCCAGGGCGCCCCAGCACTGCGCCGTGCGCCCTGAGCAACAGCGCGCTCCTGGCGAGCACGTTCTTGGGGCTCATGGACAAGCTCAGGAAGACCCGGGCAGGGTTAATTAACCCCCGGTCCTGGAAGGCTGCCCCTGGGACCGTCCCACCAAATCCTCCTGAGTCCCCACCGCTCTCCCCTTCGCCCGGCTCCGATGCCCGGCCAGGGAGACTGGCGGCTGCTGTGCGACGGGACAGGCCTCCGCGGAGCTTCGCGGCTGAGGCGCGGAAGAAAGGCCTGGCGACCGACGTCCCAAACTCAGCCAGGGGAGCCGGGTGATCCCGGCGGGCGGACGGACATCCAGCGGACCGGGTAGCGTGTCCGTGCCTTGTTGCGCGCCGGGGCACCCAGAGTGGGGAGTGGGTGTGCGTGTGCAGCGGGTGGGGGTTTGGGGGGGCGGCTGACGAAGAGGTCGGCGCTGAACGGAGAGGCAGGGGCGACATAGGGTTTTCCCTAGCCCTGTGTGCCAGCGACAGGCGGACACAGGGTAAGGGAGATGGAGGAAGACCCGTGTTTGGATGGGGCGCTGGAGAAGGCTGCACCCCAGACCGTCAAGCGGCGCCGACAAGCCTGTCTTGGAAGAAGTGCAGCCAGAAGGCTCCTGAGAGGCCGGGAGGACAGACTTGATAACTCTTTTTCCAGAGGCCGCGCCCGTGGTGAACTCACTGCATTCATCAGCATAAACTGCTGGATGGGGCAGTGTCAGCCCCTGTAGTCTCAGTCCACTCTCTTCCCCCCCCCACTCAGTGCGTGCACAGCTGCGTGGGCGGCGTCCCAGGACACAGTAGAGACCCCTAACTCTGGGGTCCTACCCAGGAATGACTGTGTCCGCAGTGGACCCTGGGGAACTTCTGTGCTTAGGGGTGGGTGGAGGCCCAGCTGACTGCCGAGCAAAAACCTGAGTGCCTGGCCATCTCCACGCCCACCCCCACCCCCACCCAATCACAGGGCAACCGCTGCCCCCTTGTTTTCTGGAACACTCCCTCCGAGAAACATCCGCCCTGCCAGGGGCATTGCTGGACTCAGCTCATACACGACGGCCCTGACCGCACCACCCCGTCCTCAATGTGCTGGAAGGTTCTCTGGCAGCCCCACCCCCGCCCCTCCCTCGGCTGGGACTGACTTGAAGCTGCAGGCGCAGAAGTCGACCCCCACCCCCTGCCACCTGCCTGTCCTCCCCCTCCTCATTCTGCGCACTAGAGCCAGCCCTATTTGCATATCCTCTTTTAAAGGCCTTTCTCTCCCAGGGCTTATATAACCGTCTCATTATTAGATGCTGCCACGGGAACGTCATGTTCCCTCAATCACATTTGAAAGCCGTTCCCAGCACAAGTAGCTAATTGCCTGTCGTCTTCGCTTTTTAAAAAATTTTTTATATTGTATATCTTTTTTTTTTTAAATCAGCACAGTTTTAGATTCACAGGAAAATGGGGAAGACAGAACAGAGAGTTCCTCCTGCCCCCCATTACCCCCACACCCCCAGTCTCCCCGACCGGCAGGTCCGACTCCCCAAGACCCCTGGGTCACAGGCGTTGGTGTGGCTGTCCTCGTCTGGCCGAGTCTGGTGCTCGGTGAGGGGCAGAGAGCGTGTCCCCAGCCACCGGCCCGCGGCAGTGACGGCAGGCAGGTGGGGGCACTCACTGTCCCACAAGACTTTGTCCAGACAGTTCTTTCTGCCGTCTGGATACCGGACAGGCACCACGTTCAAACGGGGGAGCCGACATCCAGGGTCAGTGAGAACTCTGGGCCCACCCTGCCCGTTGGGTAGAGTCCGAGGGCCCTTCGCCCAGAGCTGGTCTCGTCGGCCCACCCCTGAGACCGAAAATCTCTCGAGAGCCTTCAGTGTGATTTTCCCAACAAGCGAAATCTCCGTGATCTGAGTCACCCTCAAGCGTCATCAAGGTGACTTCAGCGCCACATGTGCCCACTGAAAGAGCCGCGTTGGGCTCTCACAGTTTGCTGACCGGCGGTGACCAGAGCAGGACCTCTGTCTCGTCTGCCCATCTCCCGCCCCTGCTCCGGCTCCAGTCTGGGACCCACCGGGGCCTTTAAAACCAGTGGTTGCTCGGTTCCACCTGACCCTGCACCATCTGCACCATGTGTCTGAGCCCATCGCTGCAGCCTCCATGTGTCCCGTCCCCCCCGCCCCTGATGGGGGTAGCTTCTCCTCCACTCACTGATCCTCTGCTGTCCCAAGCTCCACGTCCTCCAGGGGCTGTCCCCTCCTGATCACGTGTCCCCAGTAAAACCAGGAGGGGAAGAACACTGAACAACAGCTGAGTGGCTTTCCCCCAAGGGAGAAGCAAAGCATTGTGGGACCTTGGACTTCCGACCCAAACCCAGCCCAGCACTTCCGCCTGCAGAGGGACCCCATCAGACAGGGGAGGGCTGCCCCTGAGGGTTCCCAGATGCCCTCTTGAGAGGAAGGAGCAGGCAGCCTCGTCGGTCTTCCTGGAGTGGCTGGTGGGTTTGAACTGCTGGCCTTGAGCTTAGCAGCCCAGCACGTAAACCTCTCCTCCACAGGGTCTCCACCAGACAGAGAGGGAGCTTCAGAAGCACGTGGGAAACCCCCATCGTGTGTGTGTGTGTGTGTGTGTGTGTGTGTGTGTGAGAGAGAGAGAGAGAGAGAGAGAGAGCACTTTATAACAAAAGAACAAATGTATATTGAGAAAACATCCAGCCCAATCCAGATCCAGTCCGATATTCGCTCAAATGTCCTGAGACACGCAATGATACCGAGGGCAGGAAGATCACTGACCAGTGGATGCAAAGTCCTGTGGACCCAGCGGTGGCAGGAGCATCTCCATTCTGGCGTGGGTCTCCATGTGCTTCCTCCAGCTCCAGGGCTCTGGCTCCACCAGCTTGGCTTCAAGTGTCTCCTGAACCACCATGATCTCACCAGCCAGGTCCATGCACAGGGCAGGGGGAATCTCTCTGTATTTCAACCCCACTAACTTTTTTTGAGGGGGGTGCATCACTGCCCTCTGGTGGGAGTAGGAGGCCCAGCCTTGCTCCTGGAGAGCTGCTGCTGGATTTGAACCTCCAACCCAGTGGGCTGCAGTCCCACGCACAACCGCTATGCTACCGGGGCCCAGTCTACCCTGCTGTCTTTTATCTCAGTTTTCTCACCAACTTCTTGAGAGCCTCCCCCCCCCCCCCTTTAAGCTCTGGACACTGGCCGGAATTGACATTGAGTCACACCCGTTTGTGAGGGCATTGGACGGTCCCTCCTGGGACCACTGGGTTGGGTGGAGATCCATTGGAAGGGCATCGTGCCCACAGCCAACCGACTGCGTTCATGCCTTTGCCGTCTTTGTTTATTTACTTGAGCGCGGTGGCCTGGCGTAGGCGAACATTTACACAAGCAAATTATCTCCCACTCAGTCTCCACCGAGCACGCTCCCTGCCGCGGGCTCCAGTTCCCCTGGCGTGTCAAAGTGACTCTCCACTTCCGCCCCAGAATCCCCGCCCGCCACCTTCAAAACACAACAGAACAGCGCTCTGTGCAGTAAGAGCCTGGCTGCCAAGCACTGCACCGGTGCTTGAGACCCACCAGGCTTTCTGCCCCCATCGAGGCGGGCCCAGAGCCCAAGCACGGGGTCGCCGTGAGTCAGAATTGACCCCGATGGCCTTGGGCCTGGCTTGGGGTCATGACACCAAAAGGCCCGTGATGATTTCAAAACTAGGACCAGAAGAAGGGAAGCAGACAGGGAGACTAGATGAAGGCAAACGCAACCACCAGACTGGAAACCGCGGGGGTGTTCCCAGGTCGGGAAGAACGCCGCCTCTGATGTCGCTGGGGCCGTCTGTGTGGGAACTGTTTGGGTGGAAGTGTAAGCTGCCGTGTCAGTGTCACCCGACCATGGTGGAATGGAACTGCTCATCATGGGTCTTCTTCTTCTTGTGGCTGCCACCCCGTCATGTTCCACAGAACACAGCCCTGCCCGTCCCTGCGCCGCCCTCACAATGGTCCCCTGCCCAAGCCTATGGCTGCAGCCACTGTCTCTGTCCACCTCATTGGACGTCTTCCTGCTTCCCTCCGCACCTCCGCTTTCCCTGGCCCGGTGACCTTCTCTGGGCACTGGTCTCTCCTGATGACGTGACCAAAAACGCGCCCTCCGGGGAGCACCCTGGCTGGACCTCTTCCCACACAGAGGTGTCTGTTCTCTCGGCAGACCGTAAGGCCGTCCGTCTTTCCCACCGGCGCCATCGTTCAAAGGCATGCATTCTTTTCTGTTCTTCCTGGCTCAGGGTCCCACGTGGAGAGTGCTGGCTTGGGTCAGGCACACCTTCGTCCTCGGAGGAGTGTGCTTGCTTTCCAACGCTCTTGTGTGAGTCCAGGTAGACTAGAGAAATCGTCATAAACACGTGTGTATATAAGGGAGAGGTTTATGTACAAGAGGAAGAGAACTTTGAGAAAGCAGCCCAGCCCAGTCCAGTCCAAGCCCACAAGTCTGCTGTTAGCCTCTCTGTCTGATACCAGTCTATAAAGTCTTCAGACTCACGAGGCACATACAGTGACGCCAGGGCAATCACAGGCCAGTGGGTGCAGAGTCTCGTGTGTCCAGTGGTGGTAGAAGCATCTCAGCGCTGGCAGGGGCCTCTCTGTGGCCTCTCAAGCATCTCGGCGCTGGCAGGAGTCTCTGCATGGCTTTTCCGGCTTCAGAGGTCTGGTAAGCCCGTGTGGCTTCTCCTCCCATGTCTCCCAGCAAGTCAGTCTTGTGTCTTGTCCGTAGAGCGTCTCCAAGGGACTGAGTCGTACGTCTCTCATCTCCAAGGAGGAAATACGCCAGGTTTCCCCGAATTCTCGGGACAAAGTCATGCCCACAAAGAGGTCTCATC